>VMBQ01003843.1:36782-70140 GCA_007657795.1 Dreissena rostriformis
TCCCCACCATCAACAGCAACAACACAAACAACACCATAAACAACAACACCACTAACTACAACAGCAAGAACACTAACACCACCACCAACATCACCACCACCACCACCACCACCACCACCACCACCACTATTACCACTACCACCACCACCATCACCGCCACCACCACCACCCACCACCACCACCACAATCACCACCACAATCACCACCACCACCACCACCACCACCACCATCACCAACACCACCATCACCAACACCACCACCACTTCCAACACCACCAAAACCATCACCATGATCACTTTCATCATTATCATCATCATTATCATCATAATAATTACTTATCACTAAGAAAAATGTGGTCGGGTCGGGTACTTATTTAAGAGGGGTTAATCACGTGGCGATCAAGATGACGACCTGTATGGCGATGGCGAGCTGTAGGTTTGTGATCCCGCTTAGAAATTTCGTGGCGAGTTAAGTCCAGATAAAGAGCGAGTAGTAATTCGAAATAAACGCATATCACTTTTTTGCTGATATGGCTGGAAAGTGAGCGGCATTTCAAAAAAATAATAAAAGTAATAAAGGGTATAACCCGGCGAAAAATATCTGTCTCGGCATTGACGTCGCCATCTTGATGTTCATCACGTGATCACCCTCTCTGTTATTTATAAGTGTGACTATTTCAGCGTTTTATCCACTTCATTTTTTAAAAATCCATGCAGCCACAAACAAGTATGTAAAATTGTTTGTATTTGAAAGATTTAGCGTAAACATTTGTTTTGATTACTGCAAATTCACTTGTCACGGAAAAGAATATTTGCTCATAGCATAATTGAAAATGTCAGGCCCATTTAGTTCACTTCGTAATGAGCTGTTGTACCCTTTCGATGAATTCCCGAAGGTTCGATTACCAGCTTTACACACACATGAGGGATTTGTTCATTAACAAATATTTCTGCGATCTTTCTCCTCGTAACCTCTGATTTAATTAGGGCTGTATTCATGTACTGAGAAATGTGAAATGGTTAACCAGCTAACACAGGAACATATGAGCAAACAAGATGACTGAAATATTATTGAATGTAGCGAACAACATCAAGCAAAGGAACACACATTCTTATAAAGAATTCTAAGCCAACATAAAATGTTTAAAATTAAAAAGGGGTCCAATTTAACGCTTATGTAAAAGTCGACTATATATAATATTGCCAGTGTTTCTTTATGTTGTTTTATATTTTCCTGTGAACAATCGTGGAGGTGTTTTAGAGCAAAAGTAATATACATATTTTAACAATGTTTACATATATGTTCATACTATTTAAGCACCTTTAGAATTAATAGTTACTCCTAATTAAACGTTAGTGTTTGAGTCTGAAAAACGTTCATATTTTTATTATCATATTATTTCAAATAAAAATAGAAAGAATTTACAAAGTTTATGCTTAATGATAAATTTAAAAAAATCCGACCCGATGCTAGATAAACCAATCCGAAGAAAAATACCCGACCCTAACCGTCATTGCTAGACGCACCGCCCTTATGCATACACGTGTGCTTTTTGTTAAACAGACTTTCAACATAATCCTGCGAGGAAACGCAGAGCCTGTACCGACATTTTGTGACGTGAACTGTAGCAGAATTCATCAGATGAGCTTAAACGTCAAAGAGGTTTGTCGAACGCTTTACTTAACAAATTGATAACAAATCATAAGACTGTATTCGGTAGTTTATATTAAATTTCACGAAATCCTGCCGCCAATATGTGTTTACAATTACACACGGAAATACATGTTTATACTTTAGAAACGAGGAAGGGGAAATGCTAAAAAGTTTTATAATTTATATTATAAGATTTTATGAACGTGTTGATTAATACATGTTTGTATATTTCCAGGATAGCATGATTGGAACTGTGTTGAACAAGTTTTACGTGTGTACAGAGAAAATTTCAGCTTTGACGCAATTTTCATTCAGTGCAAGTATTAGACTGATTTTGCATATAGTTTCTATCGGCGTTCAAAATTTGAAAATTGAATTTAATTACTAATCGTTTAATATAAATAAGCTGACAACTAATTATTAGAAACTCATCCTTCAGTTTTCAGATGACACCTTTGGATTTCACTTAAATAATTCAGAATATCCATTGTATCTGGCAAAACGAATTGATTATGAAAATCGGAAAAAATATAACTTTAACATAACAATGGATAAATTTCCAACTGCGTTGACGTTGGATGTATTTGTTGAGGTACTTGACGTTGATGACCTCGGAATTGCCTTTGCGCAAGAAAATTACGTGTGTGATATCAGTGAAAACAATGTAAGTATTTAATTAAACAAATATGTTGCTACATATTTGAACTTCAAAATGAAATGAATTTATAACTGTTTAACGACTATTTGAAGAAGACACACTTCGATAAATATCACTCTTTCTAGTTTCTGATTATCAATCTTAGGTAAGCAGCGATCACTGCCAGGTTACAGCCAGAGACCTTGATCGTGGTTTGGACACGTCTATTGGCTATCAAATTGAATCAGGTATGTTCGGAATTCGTATGCTTTATTCAATATACACCATTTCCATTTCTTCTAACACATTGCGAACTGATTAACATTAATTTTAAACGATTAAGCATATTAACGCCCCCCCCCCTCCCCTCAAAAAAATAAATCAATAAAGTGCATACACTTGAGTCACTATGTTGGCCGGTATGTTCCCATAAAATGTACATGTATGTAGCGAATCACATTATTAAGTCGATACAATTGAAATTATCAATATATTATTATACCGCACGTAACTTACTCATCTAAAATGTCCATATACCTAGCGTACGACAATTTTTTTATAATTCCTAACGTGATCATTTCTGTGTTCAGTGCATTTATACATCTATCCGTCTGTTGGTCCGTGCGAACCGTGCTTACCAGAAACAAGATATGTTTTTGTAAATCGCCATGACTTGTCAGAACGTACCGTGTATTGGTATCTGTTCCTCAAACATGTATCAAATCATCAATGTTGTTTCCCAAAACTATTTATAGCGATGATAAGAATTGGTTCGATGGTTTGAAAAACAAACTATCACGGCA
This sequence comes from Dreissena rostriformis, assembly GCA_007657795.1. Taxonomy (NCBI): domain Eukaryota; kingdom Metazoa; phylum Mollusca; class Bivalvia; order Myida; family Dreissenidae; genus Dreissena; species Dreissena rostriformis. Next base: position 39,876 of record VMBQ01003843.1, read on the forward strand.
CACATTTAAAGCACTATGACATGTCCATGTATCGATGCAGATATAAAGTTCAAATGGGTCGCCACAGCTAATATAATTTTTAAAATACGCCGCAAATTTATGGCGTTACTTGGATTAATTATTCAATACAAACTTGTTTGTATAATAAAACAAATAATGACTTTCTTGAGCGTGACATTCCGTATTGTCAACACTAAACACAACTGTGTGCCTCGGCCAAAGCATTGTTCCGCAGTTTTGTCTCGGGTTGATATAACGGACTGTGCCCCTAATCATATATATATAATTTACATCAAGTGATTGTTTCTCCATAGAACCCACATACAAGAATCAGCGGGATATATTTTGCTATGTGTCATTGCTTTGTTTCCCGCTAACGCAATGTAAACCTAGCGTGGAGCTAAAATTAAAACATCGGAATACCAGAATTAAACGAAATTTGTGAAAGTTCAAAATTAGTGTCCATCGTCTGATGATGCTCAAGTCGATCCAATGTGTTTTTTAGATTTCAAGAAAATCTAGCGAGACCTTTTGGCAATTCAGTTGTTTTTCATTCACAAATTTATATGTGTACGTTTTATGTGAATCGTGTTACATGTAACAAGATTTGTTTTTGAAATTGTCATGACTGGTCAGAGCGTACCTTTTTATTCGTAATTATTCCTCTAAAACGTATCCGATACTATGACTAAGATCTGGTTCCGTTCTAAATAATGGTAAGATTTCTTATATTATTTTGTTTTTATTCTAGTGTATCCTAATATGGGAAGGAACATGTTTAAGATAGACAACACTGGAGAGATAACGACGTTGGAATCGCTCGACCGGGAACAACAATCAACGTATACTTTGTCTATAATGGCAAGCGATATTTGTTTACATTATGATAGCTTACCGAGCTTTTGAAACGAATGACATTCACATCAACTAAATAAATTAGTATACCCCCACAAGTTTGAACAGGTGCATATTGGAATCACTGTGTCGGTCCATCGGTTGATCTGTCACATTGTAGATTTGTACTTTATGTAGCGAACTAGTCTATCGGATTTTCAGCCTTTCAAGTGAAACTTTATAGATATGTTGTTTATACTATGAAAAAGTGCAAGACAGTATCTTCGTGTTTATCGCGGTATTATGTGCCCTTTAACTTAGGCAAATGTTGGATACTTAAAATCATTGTACATGCGTTTTTGTGTTTTGTGTTGTCTCTCAGTTTATTGCGTATCAACAATAAACTGTATAGATATTATCTTACTAATATAAAGTAGTGCACAGCGTTATTTTCGTGTAGTTCGCGAATATTTTTCAGAGAGTCATGTGCCCATTAAACTTAGGCATTTATTGGATACTTACATCACTGAACATGTATTACGAACAGTTTTCTGTGTATCACAACTTTATAAGAGTGTTATTTTTACTATAAAGAAGCGCGAGGCGTTACTTTTTTGTGCATGAATCTCTATTCGTTTTAGAGTTACGTAATCTTGTACTTGATTCATTAAATGAACGTAAAGCTTTTTGCTTTGTTAGTGATCAATTAAAACTAGCAAATAGCTATTGTTTTAGATTATTCTCCTAATATCCAAGTTGTGCAACCGCTTGTCATGAGCCATACGTCGGGTATATGCCATCTTTAATTAGTGTTCTAGTTTATATATGGGTTGGCTAAAGCGTGTAAGTTGTTATAAATTGTTTTATTTTTTATTTTTAGAGCATTCATTATATTATATCTAAGTATTATTAAATAAAACATCATTGTTGTAGTTGACCGAAGATTGTCTCAAAGAGAATCACAAAGCAATGTACATGCTATAATTAACAGGGTTATCAACTGGATAGGCCAATGGAACGTGTGAACTTCACCATAGTTCTCATTAACGTCACGGATGTTGATGACAATCTCCCTGTTATGACTTATCAACAAAAATACGTCAGTCTCCAAGAAAACGCCCCGACGGGTACTTACGTCACTCAAGTGTTTGCAACAGACGCAGATGAGGTTCGTAATAGAACCTTTTTTACTGTCACATTTTGTCATTGGTAGTGTATGAACATATTAGTCTTCAGATTTGGATATATTCTATCAGTGGCAAACCGATATTAAGTATTATTAAATGCACCTTAAATGTTGAAAATTCATTGTACATATACACATTTTCAAAATGCATAATGAATAAGAGACCTAAACTGTTGTTTCGTTTCGTTGCGGACGTAAAGCTCGTCTTATTACACAGACACGTATCAGTATATTGAAATTCAGTTAATGACAGTATACACTAATTATCTTCACTTCACTCAACAACAGTCAATACAGTACTTGAACCTCACCTTTTCTGATTTATAAGAAACGCAACATATAATGTGGATAATTAACAAAAAATGAGTACTTGAAAGACTGATACACACAGTTCTCACTTCTGCAAAAGAAAGGACCAAACAATATGGTTTTTAAAACGTTGACATGAATCAAAATTACATCGACGATATACAGACCCAATTATTTAAATCATCTAAAGGACAACACAAATACGTTTTCATTATAGATCATTTTCTTGATAACATGCTAACATGTGTGCTATACTTACATTTGAACGCATGTAATATAAATCAACTTGTGTTCGTTTTACACTTCTCAAATGCAACAACACGATATAAATCATAAGAATCATTTCAAAGTTCAACAATGTTTAACAGGTTGAACAAGATTGGATAATTAAACTTTATTCCATGTTATACACGTAATACCGCGTAAACACCTGCCTCTACCTTTTCAGGGTAACAATGCCGCCTTTACTTTCAATTGTTCGAGCGGATGCCAGGCAGACACTTTCACGATAAATAAAACAACTGGAATTGTGAGTGTCGGAAACAATTCAATAGACCGAGAAAAACCAACCGGTTCAAAACTGCTGACCCTAAAGGTAATACCGTTCATTCTTGAATACAAGCTTATGATAATTTGAATAATAACTCTATGTTTTCAATAACAAAAACACTTTCTGGGTTCAAAAAAGCGTATTCGTGGTAAACCGACAAGAGTTGCTTTATTTTAATAAGCTCGATTAAGTTCAAACTAAATACAACTGATTGTTTCAACAAAATAGGACCTTGTGTGAAACAGGCCATATATTCATTTTAAGATATAACTAAAACGTAAATCATTCAAGTGATTATGAAATAACAATGAATAAAGTACAATGTTCTCTTATCAAACAAATGTACAACATACTCGTATGGTGCCTGATTTCTTCCATATCGTTATGGCATGCTGGCGGGAAAGGCTGAAAACAACAACAGACAAGAACGACAAATTTACCTACCGAAACAACAAATGAACGTACCTGTCGTTTTAGTATGGTTGATGATTGCCGCCATGTCGTTCTTACATGTTTGCGGCTCTAAAGGTCACAAACATGACAACATGCCAGAACGTGATTAGGCGCGACAGATGTAATAATTTACGTGTGTGCGCCTTTTTTCTGGTTATTTAACAAACCAGAACGATATATAAATCCAAGACAACAATTATCTTATTGGCGCCCTTTTTGTCGTTCTTGTTGGTATATTTTGTCGTCCTTTAACGTTTGTTTTAGCGACCTTCTTCCAACCCCCATCAGAACGATATGGCACAAATCGGTCAATATATTTTAGCGTGTCCGCGTGTTGGCCACTATCTTACTCGCCAACAGGTCAGAACGACATATCAGAGGCGCCAACACGTCAAGTTTACACTCGCCATAACGACAACACGTTAAGATAAATCTCTCGTCCGTTCGCGATTTAGATTTGACACGTTGTCGCCTAAGATTAGTCTTTTTAGCGTGTTGACAGATTTGAAAGGTGACAACACAACAGCACGACAAATATACTGCTGAAATGACTATTATGTTATTAGTCGTTATTTCGTGTTGGCGTATTTTGTTAAAATAAAACCTACCAACACGCGGACACAAACTGACGACACAGTGCTAGACGTGCATGTCGTGCGTAAGAATTAAATCCTTAGATCAAAGTTTCATATTCAGTTTTCAAATCAGCAACTCATTTAGAGCAGAATACTGTCTTCAGTATAGCGATCTTTAAATCCGCCGAATATTTGTGGAATGCATTTTGTTTTATTCATTTTCAGGTTCATGCCATATCAGTCAAACATGCATCGAGTAACGAAACGACCATCGAGATTACTATTCTAGACGTGAATGACAATTCACCACTATTTAGTGGAATTCAAACTTTTGCTATTTACAAAACGCAGCCAGTAGGAATAAACTTTATAATTAACACGGTTTGTAGACTGTTTACTTCCTTTTCATCAAATATTAATCAAGCATTAGTATGTTTTATTCGTGTCCGATTACTTAAACCTCGCCTATTTACAACGATCAAGTGGGCACACAGGTTTTAACAATATATGTTACTGCATTTTTCGAGTTTAAACTGCTTCATTTCTTCAATAGCTACATTTTATTTAACAACACGTTTGTAGAATATAGTTATTGTTCTTTATATTGTCAGCTAAATGTGACGGACGCTGACGAAGGTGTCAATGGAAATTTTACCGTGTTTATGGAAGATACGTCGACATTTAACGTCACTTCAACCGGGGCGCTGTATCTGGTGCGCAGTCTGAACGAGACGTTTCAGAAGACGTACGTCATCGCCGTCACAGCAACCGACATGGCACAGTCTACCAGTGATAGAAGGTATACACGTTTTGTTTTAGAATAATCCATGAAATATGGTTGAATATTCCTTTAACATGTTAGAGAATGTTTATGTTTCATTTTAAGTTTCATTGTTTATAAAAGTGTATTGTTAGGTTTTGCATTGGTCAACATCAGCACGGATAAAAAAGGGGTGCCAGTAAGAAAAAACTTAATGATTACATTTTAATATTTATCAAAGGTTTTTAGCAAAATTAATAAGCCAACAAGACTTGCAGGAACTGAGTGGTCGTACACTTTTTCTCAGTTTATGAGTTTGACTCTGTTAATAATATTTAAGTTTTAAATGTAAATCTGACATTGGAGTTGATAATTGTATCCTATGGAATCTATTACCAAACTAAATGAATGTTAAGCATGTATGCAGTGAATTCGTGCTAAAATATAACTGCAATTAGATATCGTAACAAGTAATTGCATTTAAGAACCACTACCATCGACGTCACTGTAAACGTGAAAGACGTGAACATCCACCCACCACTTTTAACCATCACTAGACATCTTAACATCTCCGAAGACTCGCCATTGGGCACCGTGGTCGCAGAGTTCACGGTAAGAAACGCCTGAATTGTGAATGTGATCATTTGTTTTAATTGTTATGTACCACTAGGAAGGTTTATTTTCATAGTTCGTTCTGTTAGTTGCATATAAAATTGAAGAATAACGTATTATAAATATTTGACAAACAGGGAACACTCACAAAGATTTTGCGGTTAAATTTGAATCATTTGTTTAATGCCACATTTAGCGTACGGAATACTGAAATATAAAGTACTGACATAATTATGCACGATAATAATTACAACATTATATATTCTCTGACCACCCATGATTTCAAAGCTTAAGCATATGTTTACAGAAATATGATAGTATTTAACAATTCGCCAGGGCTAGTTTGAATAATGGTCATATTGAAGAAATCGATAATGATTCGAGATTGCAAACCATATTTTGCGTAAGGTATATTTAAATTGTATACATACCTGTTACTTATCGCACGGTTTGGCTCCACCTAACAGTCATGTCAAGGTTATTGAACACCTCTAAACAAAACCAACTTTAACTAGAAATGGCGCGGCAGCAGCCGACGCGTATCCCCACACCGCATAACAAAAATTTGAGTGGACGTGGTCAATGTGGGCGGGACGCCCCAGGGTTGGTAATGGGGCCATATATAGTTGAGATTGACCGTGTTGTCATAAGAGAAGTTCTGTATCAATTAGAAGTGAATCGGTGTAGAAATGAAGAAGTTATAGTAAAAGGCAATTTTGGGTGGGTGTGGTCTATGTGGGCGGGGCCCTGGGGTGGGTAATGTGGACATGGATGGTCGACATAGACCTTGGGTACGAAAAAACTATGCCCAAAAAAATTGGGTGCGAAACAAAATTTGGGTACGAAAACAAATTTGGGAACGAAAAACAAATTTGGGTCCGAAAAAAAATTTGGGTAGGAAAAAAAAATTGGGTAGGAAAAAAAATAGTTGCGAAAAAAAATTGGGTACGAAAAAAAAATGGGTACGAAAACAAATTTGGGTACGAAAAAAAATTGGATACGAAAAAAAAATTGGGTACGAACAATTTGGGGAACGAAAAATAATTTGGGTACGAAAAAAATTTGGGTAGGAAAAAAAATTGGGTACAAAAAAAATGTTGGTACACAAAAAATTGGGTACGAAAAATGTTGGGTACGAAAAAATAATGGGGGTACGGAGAATTACCGTGTTGTCATAAGAGATGTTCAGTATTAATTTGAAGTTAATTGGTAAATAAATGAAGAAGTTATGTTAAAACAAAATTTTGGGTGGGCGTGGTCTATGTGGGCGGGGCGCCCCAGGGTTGGTTATGGGGCCATATTTGAGATTGACCGTATTGTCATAAGAGATGTTCAGTATCAATTTGAAGTAAACCGGTGTAGAAATAAGAAAGTTAATGTAAAATAACCTAAATAAAAAAGAGTGAAAATCTCTGACCCGGCCCCATCCCCACCCCCATAACTTTGACCCAGGGGTCAGATTAAAATTCCAAATAGTGCACCGTCGCACATATGCTCATAGCAACCATGTATGTAAGTTTCAATGTTCTAGTGCTAATAGTGTAGGAGAAGATAGTGGCCAGGACGGACGGACAGACGGCGGAGATAACCTCAATATCCCCACGCTTCAAAAAAACGTGGGGATAAACAGTGTATGTCGTTACAAACATGACAATTCAAATATGAGTTTGTGTTTCTCAGGCAACTGATGCTGATCCGGACGACCAGCTACTGTTCCATCTTATAGACACCTTTCCGGCCGCGTTCAAGATTCTCAACACTTCGTAAGTGCTATCTCACGTTGTGAAAAACGTAGGAATATAAATAAGTTATAATAACATGTGACCTAATATAATTTAGGCTTAAGAGCGTAAATACCTATGGCCCAACAGTTTGGTTATTGCTAATACGCTACAATTTAGTCATCCAAAGAAAAACAAAGAGCGATGTATCTTACCAATAGTATTGTTTCATTCAGTAAGTTGGTAATTTAAAATAGTCTACAACAAAAAACAGTATAATTTATAAGCCGATTAAGCCGATTACTCGAATATCAAACACCCAAAATAACACATTACTAAATTTAATTATACAAGGAAAGTGCAGCGGATTGATAACGTATCCGATTCAGTTTTTGTCGACCCCGCTTGCGGTTTATTTGATATAGCTGTCCTGATGGCGGTTCAGTGTATTAGTGAGTTCTTCCATTGATGAAGATATCCGTCAGTTTTTGCGTGAGTTCTCTCGTTTGGCCATGCGTCCGAGCTTATCCGAAATGTTTTAGGACAGAGATAATATATGGGTATAATGCAGTTTGGCAGTGAAGATACTTCGTCATTAATCACACAATTGTATCAAACTTATCAAATATGTTTAACATATGGAGATGGGATATCGCAAAACAAGCTCAAAGGGCATGGTCACACTTAAAGTTGACTGCTCAAATATTGGCGTGATATAGCTTTGGGAATAGGTATTGTATTCATTCACCGGACAAGTGAAATATCCTTGTTTGTAACGACGGACAGCATCCAAGTTATGTGTCGCAACCGGAAGTACCATTGTCTTACTCATTTTCAATAACTAAAAAATGCCGTAAATTACACGTTATGTAGACTGTAACATTATCATTCAACCGACTTTTCAAAGTGACATTTCTCACATGTACACCCTAATAAGAGGGCGTGTATATTCAGGAAAAATGTTAAGATCACACTGTTATACTTCAATACTGACAAAACTTATAATATTCTCGGAAGAGAGCTCGACATGCATCTTGCACAGGATTTTCATTTGTGGAAAGTCTTATTAACACTTTGCTTCCAATTGTGTTGTTGTATGCGTTAGTTTTGCTAATTTAAAACATACTCGTTCAAGAATAACGACGAAGATGACACTGGACAGAGAGAAGACCAGCAAATACTCAATAACATTGGTCTGCAATGATTCAATACACGTAAGAAACTCAACACGTGCATGTTGTATATGTTGTATTTGCATGGTAAAAGAAAACAAATATATACTTAAAATCACAACAAGCTAACGAGCGCGCTTTTTAAGTTATATCTACGAGTCAATATTACATGTGGTATGCTTTTGCCGAATTACTTATACAAATATCTCAATTTGCCAACAGCTTAAGTCTACATAGTACAACGCATGTCGTATTCATATTTATAATTTAATGCAATACGAAATTAAAAGAAGCATAATCTGTTTCAGAAGTAACTGATAATTGTATCATTCTGGTTGACATTTCTTCAGACAAAGACACACTTAACGTTGCAAATCTACAAAATAAGCAACGCCAATAAAAAGCCCAACGTAAATCACAAAATAGTAAAATAGAGTTACCAATAAAACTGCAATATTATTTTTATCATTATGCTGATTATAGTCGAACTAGTGTAAGATATAGTTGTTGTTTTTTTACTTATGGACGCATTAACGTTGTTATGGGGAGTTGTGAATACCTTCGCGGTGGAATGCTTACGTACCAGAATTCAAAGCAATTGGTGTTAATTGAATGATATGCAATAAAACATTAAACGTTTTATTGTCTGCAGTGAATCATTTTACTGATGATTTTACGTTTGCCATTATTTTCGATTATTGAATTACAATGTACAATACAGGATACAAACCAAACGTTTACCATTTATCTTCTGGACGTCAATGACAACGTACCGCAGTTTACAAATGGCCCATACAAATTCTCCGTTAATGAGAGTAATTTGTCGGCATCAGTTGGAGTAATAAAGGTCAGTTCAAATTGATATAACAATTTTGAATTTCAATGAGAATAATTCGTCGGCAATTAGTTGAAGTAATAAAGGTCAGTTCAAATTGATATAACTATTATGAATTTCGTGTTTGATTCTTCGCCATAATTCACAACAAAAATATACTCTCTGAAACCTATGTTTCTCATCAAAAACTCGTAGTAGGAAAAACTCATTCGTTTTGGAATCAGCGTTATAACGTACGGTACGTTCCGTATTTGCTTCATTTTATAGGCTATCGACGCAGATGAAGGAGTAAACAACAGAACGTATTTCTGGATAGATAAAGAGTCTGTGTGGTGTGTATAAATAAAAGTTATATGCCGAACTTAACATTTTTATTTTCAGATCATTGTGATTTCTTATCAACGAGTAATTTGTTTTCCCATTACATTTATAAAGACTTTTACACGGTTAATATTGTTATTCCAAAATATCAGTCCGATTGGTCTAGTAATAACTCAACGATTTATCTGTTGTATTCAATAAAGTATGGGTACAAAACGATATTTTAAAGTAAAGATTGTAAAATATATCGGTAATTTTGTTTACTTTAAAATGCATTAATTTCATACATTTTTAGGGCTGGAAACATCACAATTAACAGCACAACTGGTGAAATTAGAACTATCGGTCCACTGGATCGCGAGGTAGCGGACCAGCTGTCGTTTACGGTGTTTGTCTCGGACCACGGAAAGCCGAGCCATATGAACGAGACGGTGGTCACTGTCCACGTACTGGACGTGAACGACAACCCGCCTGTGTTTGTCACCAAGTCGCAGAATGTGACTATATTGGAAAATACTGATGTAAAGGATTTAGCAAACATTTTACAAGTTAAGGTTCGTTATGTTTATAGATTTTTGAATATAGTTATAACTGAAACATTTCAATTAGAATACATAGTGTATTGACTAAGCATTTAATCACTTTTAATGATTATTATTTTGGTGACCATATCACTGACATTTTTTTGTTATATTTAGGCAACGGACGCTGATATTGACACAAATGGCATCATCGTCTATTCAATCAGGAAGATACCAACTGAGAAATTCTGGTCAAATATTTATATCGATAATTCTACAGGAGTTATTTATATGCAGACATCTCCAAAGCTATCAAGCGATTGTCAGACATCGTCATCCACAAAAATATTTGCATCCAACAAAGATCATAAATACCCGCCTGCTTTAATGAACTTCACGTTGACCATCACTGTAAGTAAAACTTTTTTAATGTTTAAAACAAAATGCGTCGTACCCTTCTTACAAAACAGCATTCGTCATGCAACTACAATATCAAATTGACGACAACGAGAGATAATAAGTTCACTGTAGTAAATTCGTTTTTATATGCAAGTTAGCAACAATGTTTGTTAAAATATTCTATGAATCCCCTGCTTGTTGTCAAGATCGGGCAATACTATCGCTCATTGGTTTAAAGAACTAGAGATAATAAGTCGTGTTACCTAGAAGCGTCTGGAATACCTGGTGGGACAGAATGAACATATATGTAACTGAATGTTAAAAATAAATTTTAAATGATATTTTAGTTTCAATTCAACTGCAACATACATACAAACAATGTATATTTCTTTGTATAGTTTGATTCAATAACACGTTAAATGTACACATAACATTGATAGTGTTATGGTAATATGTACTGGTTTAAGATAGCTTGCTCTGTCTTATTGACGTGATTGTGCTTTCATTGGAAAAATTATTTTATATAAACAGGACGTGAATGATAATCCTCCAATATTTCCGACGGATTTGAAGTTGGATCCTGTAGTAGAACCGGGCGATCCAAACAAGCGATTTGTTTTTCGGTCCAGCAATAGGTGCCTTATCGTTTACTTTGTGTTTATTATATTTATGTTGATTCTGATTAATTTAATTGCGCGATAAGATGATGAATAGGACAAGAATGGTGCTGGATGAACAGGTTCTGATATGGAATGTATGAAATTAAAATCAATATTAAACAATATAAGAAAAGTAATGTAAGGTTACATTCCAATGGCAAATTAAAGACACACGATTAATAATCGTACCTCTTTAAAACAAAAGGGCGAAATTCTTGTATTATTATGTTCATGCTATGACTTTAATTTACGTTAATGCTTTAAACTCAATCATGCTCTAACACATTTCATTTTTATTTATTTTTGAAAATGAAGCGAAATAACAAAACAACTTGCCGAAGATGACGACTGCGATGTTGACTTCAAAACCCTGCATTATTGGATGGAAAACACGGACGATCGTTTCCAGATTAATTCAACTAACGGTTTTATTTCGTTAAGACCGAACACAACGTTGGACTTTGACCCGCCGGTTAATGACAGAGTCTTAAACTTCACCGTATGTTGTTTTCGTTGATATTTGATTCAAATTGCTATCACATTTCTATGCGGCATTTTACATATGTTCGATAATAAGTTAGATATATATATATATTAAAAAGCACATTGCCCAGTGTCATGTTTTTTATTATAAATATATTTTTTTAAGACTACTTTACTATGTAACAAGCTAATTGACGCAAATACACTTACATTATTCACTATATATTTGTTGCAACTAATATGCATCTGTTAGTAATGAATACAACTTACAATTTTGAATCAAATCGTTTTCGTCTCTTTTGGGGTTGACGTTGGTCACCTCATATCATTCTCTCAAGATTATGGTTGAATTCAGATCGATTTTGCAGCATTAAGCTGGCAAAATAAGGGTATAATATAACCGGTGTACCTATAACTAAAACATGACAGTGAATGGATTTATTTATGAAAACCTTTTTTTTTTCGTCTGATTGCACTTCATGTTCTAGTGTGGTCGGACTAAGCTCAAACGGAAATCCGGGTAAAAGCTGCTTGATAAAATGCTTAACATGGTTGCATTCCAGATTTTTGCGACGGACGGGTTTCACGTGGCCAATATGACCGTCCAACTCAACGTGACCAATGCTATTGACTTCCAGCCAGTGTTTTTACAAAGTATGAGTATTTCGCAGTTCTGTTTACCTGACACTGATATTTATGCGAGAATATTTCAGTGATAATAAATATGTTAGATTTCCGGAATCGACACATATTCATAAATAGTATCTTATCAATATTTGCATATTGACTTTTATGTTGTCACAGCATGTAAATCCTATTCATGTTTGAAAAAAAAAAAAAAAANAGATATACCAACATTACGATACTAGAATGTATATAAATATATATGTATTAATGTATTAATGAGTTGTTTTAATTGAAGATGCATTCGATATTTTTCAGAGGTATACGAGTGCGATGTGGATGAAAATTACATAGGGGCGACTACATGCGATGTGGCTTTAAAATATCCCGAAAATAATGACAAGATAGAGCAGCAATTTGTTTTCAATACGAACGTTTCGTCGGTACGTAAGCGTTCGCGATGTGTTCAATCGTATCACTTTCTGTATTGCTTGACGACTTGGAAAAGGATCATTATTATACTCATACTATAAAATAATTGTTTTAATTATGCAGGTCAAGTTTAGCGGAGGAGGTTTGAAGCAACACTTGAATATAACTGGGAATATAACTGATTTCGAAACGCAACAACAAATAGTTATAGCAGTACATCTATCAAATCCAATGCTTCAAAATATTAGTGAAAGGTAGTAAATGTTTCCGCTTAAGTTTGGGACATATAACATGGAATGATATAATCGTGATACTACGGAGAATACGTGATTTTATCATTAAAAACGTAGCTGAATTTGCAAGTACATTTTTATATTTAAAAGCGAAAAATAAATACTTAATGCATCATCGTTTTGCTTTTCACTTCATATTTTAATTTTAGCCTTGATATTTTTTTTGGAAACCTGTTTATTGAGTGACCGAATATTTGAATAGTACATTTCATTTGCAATAACAAAGTATGCAGAAAACAGAACACAGCATTATGTAACAGTAGAGAGGTGTACATTTATTAGAGCTTACAATGCCTATATTGACATAACAGAAAAAAACAACATTTAATGTCATTTTGGAAGGTTTTAAGAACGCTCTGAGATTGGGGATCGAACCCAGGACCGGTCGCTTCGTGATCACCATACCCATTAGCATTATTTATTATTTCAACCAGAGCACAGCGAACTCCTCAGAAACTTCCTAAAGTAATAGACTAATAGAGTAAAGGTGATATAATTATGCTGTTAACTTTTACTATGTGCACATAACCATAAGTATATCAGTAACTGATGACAACCCTACTTGAAATTGTGGTAGTTTGAAAAAGATCATTCGCAACATTCGCATGTATAATTGCAGTAACTGTACAGTGATCATGCGCGTGTTGGATGTCAATGACGTACCTCCAGCGTTCCACATGACCTCAGATAAATACAACTTCCGTGTTAAAGAGGCAAACTCCGCCAATCTTACCATTGGGTTCGTCAATGTTACCGATAAAGACAGCACATTTACCATGGAGTTAACATGCAACGGAACATGCAACGGATCAATAAGTAAAGGTTTTCATCGAGATGTCTTTATGTAAATTAAGAACACACAATGTAAAACTTCCTATTTGTTATTTTAACAGCAATAATTCATTTGGGACGAAGATAAAAACACACACTTAATTGCATACATTAGACAGATTTATTGCTTTTACATTAACGCGTATGTACATATGTCTTATAAACTGATACATGTTTCATATGTTTTCAGAGTGTTTTGACGTTCGAGCCAACGGTGATGTTTTGACTACACATGTGTTTGACTACGAGACAGATGCACACAGGTTTGATTGCATAATACTAGCAAATGATACAGTGCAGAGTGTAAACAGAACTGTTACCATTATGGTAGAAAACATAAATGACAACTATCCAAAGTTTGAACAGTCGCATTACACCCAATCTATCAACGAAACGCACGAGGAGGGAAAATACATATTACAAGTAATTACGTTAACAGTTTATACTGTGATAAGGCCAAAAAAAAAATAGGTCCGTTTCCGGTCGCCCGACCGTGTCTCCAGAATCGGCGCCGACCCTCAACTTTTGATTGGGGTCGCCAAAAAAAAAAAATTGTTTNCCTACCGACCCTGTTTTTTTTCCAAGGAGACCGGAAACGGACCTATTTTTTTTTGGCCTAAGTTCAATAAATCCAAACTTAACGACGCGAACATTCTTCATTCATTTTGACAAGTACCAATAACAATAAAGCTTTTGAAGTATTCTTGTAATACACATATATCAAGTAACGTAAAAATGCTATTGATATAAGGTTGAAAATTAATAATTCGTATTAGTTGTTACAACAGTTGACTATATAAGTTGAGCAAACTGCAACACAAAGCATTCGTTCTGTTTGGTCTTATGTAATGCCCGTCGTAAATTAACAACGATTCATTGCCGATACATCTAATATATACTATCAGAATAAGATGTATTCATGATAAAAAAACATTACATTTTGGTAACGAAGTGTTATGATTAGACAATATGTCTGCGAATTTTCGACAAAAAAAAAATAAAAAAAAAAATAAGAGAACGAAATCAACTTGAATAAGATTGCAACAAACGGCGCACGCTCATTTTCTTTTATACATCAATCGTCTAAATCATCACATTTGTAGATAAAAACATTTCTGACGGTATGACACTTATATTACTGTACTGAAATATTTGTATTAAGTTCTTTAAATTTAAATGTATCGTCCATATGCCTAAAGCCACATCAGTTGTGATTTTTCCTAATGAGCAATCGCAAAAAGTCGTCGATGCTCGCAATGACGCGCTCATTAGTTTTTGGACGGCCGAAGTTCATTTCTATTTCAGTCCACACGTCTGTTAATCGTTTATATCACTTGTTATAGAATGCAACTCGTATTTCGTATTTTGACTTTTAATGCAAGTATGTATACGCATACTACTCGACCAATGCTCAATGCTGTTCATCGGTGTCGCCCATTTTGCTCACTTAAAAAGTGTTTAAACTTTTTCGAGAGTAAAGTGATTCCATGTAAAATGCTCAAGTCGTGTTTCAACGCGCTTTAATGTATCGCGCGTTTGTAAAATGACGTCACATGATATGACGTAGCTGTATATGATCTAATGTTCAGTGCTCAATTTACCGATAGCAACCAATAGCTCATTTAAATTATACTGAATTTCTTTACCCGTTTTTACGTACGCTGGTCCACTCTTCATATACTGAATACTCGCCCATTATTTCGTAATATACTCGTTGATTGTTTTCCAGTATTTTTTTTACACCGAAATTGATGTTACCCCATTTACAACATTTGTATAAATCGCCCATTAACTGACCTACTGGTAGTCGGAACAGCCCTTAATGATTTGGTTTTGCTTGCATGTCCTTGTGCTTATTTTTTACAGATCCACGCTTCTGACCTAGACGTTAATGATACAATTGCATACAAGATTGCGGGTGGTAATTCAATGGACCTTGTTATAAATAACACAACGGGCGTACTAAGCTCCAATTCCAATTTCAGTGGACCGATGAAGTTAAATATCGTTGTGGAAGCATGCGACAGTTAGTATACATATTAGTATACATATATGTCGCATTAAGACATAAACTCGTTAATGACATTAATATTTTATAAACTATATGTTTACTAAATAGGTAAAATAATGTTTAAACAAAAAATATCAAAAACACATAATGTGTACATGTTAACGTAAATGTGTTATCGTATTTAGTATAAACCCACAGATACACAAAAATGCATTACTCTCTCAATTTAATTCGTAAGTGTATCTTTACGATGGTTCAAAGATATGTGTGTTTTCATTATGCTTACTCCCCATTTCATGTTCTTGCTAAGGCAACACGTACCCTAGACTATTGGAATTGTAATGAAAAATGATTTAATGTATTGTTATTATATATATATGCATACTATTTTTTAACGCTAGAACGTCCTAACATTCCTGTTTCATAAAGATGGCACTCCTCAACTTTGTAACTACACTGACGTGGTTATTGATGTGCTGAATGTTAACAACCACGCACCAGTGTTCTCACAGCAAGATCCGATTGTGGAAATATATGAAAACAGCCAAGTTCTGGTTGCCCAGGTAACATAACTTATTTAATCAATAATTGCCAATTATATAATTCAGTGGGCATGGCTGCACAATCCAATCAATCTTATTTTAATAACTGGACATGAATAGAAAGAAGGTCATCGGAATAGGAAGATAATAAATATCTTATATTCTTTCTTAAACAAAGAACGGATATTATGTATTAAATTCGATGCTTTCGCAGACCTTGTTAACTATTTATAGAAAGAAAGCCATAACATTTAAATGAAAAAAAAAATAAAGTAAGTTCAAAGGTGAGAAAGTCATTCTGCATTACCAACCAGTTATTAAACGACGTTGGAAGTTGTGAAATTCTCGCTGACGAATTTGTGGACGTGCATGTACTTATATGCAATATTTAGTTTTCGCCACTTGTTTTAGCCTCCATTTTTTTAAATTCAAATTTAATGAAAAAACATATGTCGGGTTAATACTGATGGTTAAGTTACAATATAATGCACAATCCTTTACATTTTAGGGGCATTGGTTTCTGTACTGTAAATAAAATGATTATAGGATAAGACCTGAAAATTGAATTTTATTTCATAGGCAATAAAAAGATGGTTTAACTGTATTATTAAATAATG
Organism: Dreissena rostriformis; assembly: GCA_007657795.1. NCBI lineage: Eukaryota > Metazoa > Mollusca > Bivalvia > Myida > Dreissenidae > Dreissena > Dreissena rostriformis. Next base: position 56,616 of record VMBQ01003843.1, read on the forward strand.
CGTTTTGTTTTGTCAAAAAGAAAACAGTTTTGCAATAGTTCGACGTTTTAATTTGTTCTTAATTTATCTATTTAGATTTGATATTTCAGAAAATCGTTTAGTAATCAGATCATTATGATTATTACTTCAATCTGTATAATTTTATGCTTTAAGTTTGATAGTTATCCAATTTGTCCTAAAAACCACGGTGAGTAAACATAATTATGAACTTGTTTCTATGAATATTTTGTGTTGTTTTATTTTTCATATAAACGTCATCATCAACGTTACTGACTTGTTTTCAGTTGGAGGCCACGGATCGTGATGGTGATAATCTCACTTTTAAAATAGCAAATAATATCTCGGCATTTAACATAAACGGATCTTCTCTGTATGCAAATAACGTCAGTGCGGAAGATTACAGGGCATCCAGCGGAGTATGTGTGCTGTTGATAACCGTGTCAGACGGCCTGTACAATGACTCCACGCTGCTTAATATTACGATACTTGATGTAAACGAATTTGCACCAATATTCGGCAGTATACACATCAATACAGAAATTAATGAAACATTACCAAGTGGTAGCAATATTTTAAACATCACCACAACAGACGATGATTTGAGTAATACGGGATTTGTGTTTGTTTTGTATAACAATGAAGGTATTTTTAGCATAAATGATTCAACCGGTGAGATAACGCTTGCCAAGTCAGTTGACCACGCAGTAGGCTCTTACAACATGACTGTAGTAGTACATGACAATGGGCATCCCTCAAAGTCAAACAGCACGAGGGTGACTGTGACCGTGAAAGACGTTAACGAACCGCCCTCCGTGAATCTGAATCCATCTACTGTCTACCTGTCATCCGATTCACCAAATGGCACACCAGTTGCAAGCATAAACGCTACAGATCCAGATTCAGATGATAATTTCAAAAATTGGAATTTTTCCATAAGTGTCAACTCAACTGAAAATCCGATGTTTGTCAAACTGAACATGACCATTTGCACCGATACGGAATATCTAATACCTGGAAACCATTCATTGAATTTAACTGTGATGGACGGAGGAGGACTAACTGCCTGGAACAATATACATGTTGTGGTGTATAAAACGAAGAATTATACAAAATACATTTCCGTGAACGAAATGGATAAAGGAAACTTTAGTCTCGCCAATGAATCGTCGGGATTGGAGTCGCGGTATAGCATAGAACCATCCGTGGACATGGGAAAATTCACAATTGTTAATGTAAATGTCACACTTTTTTTGTACATAAGTACGCATGTTTAGCAATCAGAAACAATTCAACGAATAATAAATATATATTGCGTGATATATAAGCTAAGATCTAATGTTCAACATTTACAAATCAAAACGATGATAGTACCACAATCAACAAAACCAAGAAGAAGAACAACAATACTAATACGAAATAATAATGATAATATTTGTTATAATAATAAACCCATTACTATGAGAGAATGAAAGGAATATCGAGTATCGAATATGTTTCGTTAAATATTGCTCATATGGTAATTATATGTTTTATTCCCTAGAAAACCCTTGTAATGACGGATTCATTTGACCGAGAGGACACAGAGAATGTAACGTTGATACTTCATGGAGTTGATGTTCACAGTATTCTGGTTTCAATAATAATGGTATGTGTTGTGTGCCATATTTGTGAATCCATTCAGTGTTTATTTATTAACGCATGTATCTTACATATACAAATGTAATTGTTGAACATTAATAAGCGATGATTTTTATGCGATGAATTGTTGAATGAAATAGTATTATGTTTTTAATGTAATCCGTCGTTTTACAGATAAACGTCACAGTCAACGACATTAATGACTGTGTGCCGGAACTGGATGAAAGATACGAGTTCTCAATCAACGATGATACAGAAAATAATACAGTCGTAACACAGATTTCTGCGCGAGATAGAGACGTTATGCCGCAAAATAGGAACGTATCATACAGTATCCATGGCATTGGACATGGTATCTAGTAATTTTACTACTAAACTATTCTATTTCTACAAATACAATTACCACTTTTATAAAAAAAATGCTACTACTGCTACTGCTACTACTACTACTTCTACTTCTACTACCAATACTTTTAAGAATAATAATGATAATAATAATAATAATAATAATAATAATAATAATAATAATAATAATAATAATAATAATAATAATAATAATAATAATAATAATAATAATAATAATAATAATAATAAAATAAACATTACATAAATACTGTGTCATGCATATAACTAGTCAACGAATAAAAATGGAGATGAGACTTGCTTCTCAATACTATTGTATGTTTGCAGATGCTTTCAGCATGTCATCGGATGGCCGTATGCGGATAACAAGTCTCCAGCTGCATGGTTACAATGAGTACAAGCTAACTCTCCAGGCAACTGATGGGGTCCATAACAAAACGGTATTAAACATGTAGCTATGCTGTTATATAAGGTGGAAGTTGTGATTTGTAACGCACATAACTACCTTACGAGAAATATCAAATAAAGTAACACTATGAAATATTTATTCAATATTAAACAACCTTTAGAAAAAAATGAAAAATATTCTACTTTTCAAGTTGTCGCCATCTCTAAATGCAAATATGTTTCGTTAAACAGGCGATACTCAACATCACGATCGTTGATACCAACGACCATTCGCCTGTATTCACCAGTAATTGCACCGGACCGTTTACAATAGCTGAAAATGTAACCACTGGCACGACTGTTGGAGAATTACTTACATCAGATTTAGACGCTGGTCAAAATGGAAATGTGACTTATTCCATTAATGCGGGAAACGACAACCTGACATTCAGTATTGAGGTTTGTGGGAAGCAATTCTCAAATTATGAAAAGCTTGGTTTGTTAATATAGAAGCCAATATGATGATTCTTAATAAGTCTCAACTACACGATTTTCGTAATTGATCAATGTTCGGTTTTCTGTGACTTATTTATTTATTGAACATATTTCCATACGCTTCCAATATTGATATACTTTTAGACAGACATAATGCATGGTATCATTAAGACCAACCGTTCCCTGGACAGGGAGATTCGTGACAGCTATGTTTTAATTATCGTTGCAACTGATCATGCCCTACTTAATCCGAGAATGGTACGTATACAATTCTCAATACACGTGTAACATTTCAATGCTTATATGTTATAAGCATAAGTGCACTTCGATATCTGACTCATTACCACCCATAATGTCTTCATCATAACTAGCATGATATTCAACACTTTCATTGTTATTGTCTAAAATTAACCATGCATACGATAAATATTGAAATCATTGTCATAAATACTTTTTATCATCTTTATTGTCATAAACAACGAATCCATGAACGCTATCTTCATTTAAATAAAGCAAAAAAAAATGATCATGGCATAATAACTGCATCAACACATACTTCATCAGTAGTATCAACATTATAATTATCGTCAAAATGACCGTATCACAAATAATATTATAGGCATGCACATCAAAACATATAAAAGCGGACCAAGTTCACTGTTGGCATATTGTGGAGTGTCGGTTAATTACTATGCATATTATTTTGTAGTCCGTGTGCTCGGTGGTCATAACCGTTCTGGATATGAATGACAACACTCCAAGATTCCTGAATACTGACGGATACAAAGGAAGCATCGCAGAAAATTCCCATATATCAACAATATTAGACATGGTATAATCTTGATAATCAAAATAATCTGTTTTGAACGTTTAGCACACATTCTTTAAGCGTTAATAATATACCTATCACATTAATGAACGCTGCAAAAATAATTATATCCCTGGTTGAAGTATACATTTGAAATTTAAACGAATACTTTTGTACCATCTAACTGTTTGCAAGTTCTGCTTATCAATTTGTATACGGAGGAAACGTAATATAACGTGACAGAGAGAGAAATGTGTGCGGTCAGTCTACGACTCGAACGATTATTCGTTGAATAACCTAAAATCGAACTTAATCAACATAATTTCTATATATTTTATACCAACAGCATGGAGCATTGAATGCCATGGACCCCGACGAAGGTTTGAACGGGACAGATGGAATCGTATACAGGATAGTTGACAACAATTTATTTTTAATCAATCCAAACAATGGAACGATTTCATTAAACGGCTCCTTGGACAGAGAAAAACATGCCAACATTACGTTAACGGTATGCACGTTGTATTGATCGATACATTCGCAAACAGTTTAATATTTTATATTGATATTTGTAACATGGTTACTATTTAATAAGTAAGGATACGTTTGTTATAAAATATTATTTAAGGTAATGGCAGCTGACTCGAACGGGACTGGTAATTCGGCAAAAACAACCGTGGTCATTGAAGTTATCGACGTCAACGACAACTCACCTTTGTTTGAAAATGAAAGCTATTCGTTTAACGTGACTGAAAATATAAATTCATCTGAAGTTGTTGGTGTAGTAAATGCTAGTGACATCGATGGGCCCGGAAATAACAACATACGGTACAGAATTGTCAGCGGAGATTTCGGACGATTCTACATAGACAGCTTGCAAGGTAAACAATTGCAACATACAAGTGTGTGTGCACTATTTGCTAAACGCCTTTTTTGACAAAAGTGCATATTAAACGTTCGCAAAATACTAGAAATGAGTTTGACAGAGTCCACATTATTAAGTCGTAAATAAAGAATAGGACTACTGTGTACATGTTCTACATTGCAGGAAACCTGTACGCCGCTGGAAATATTGACAGGGAATACAATGCGAAATACAATTTGAATGTTTCTGCATCTGATGGAACATTTTCTAATTTTACGTCCGTAACGATCCATGTCAATGACGTCAATGACAATGCCCCTAAGTTTGAGGACGTTACTGACGCCGAACGTATCTATATCGACGTCAATGAGAGTATTACTACACCGGTGATAATATATCGGGTCCATGCAACTGACTATGATGAATCGAATACAAGTAACAGTCGAGTTCAATATGAATTGGTGAATAACAAGGGTATGTTCAAAGAGTTAACTTTTATACTTATTTGATCACTCAATGGTAATTTGTTAAGAGTATTATACGCTGTCATTTTAAATGAAGCAAATACAGTTTGGCGTTTGTTTTGTTATTTGCTTCGTTTTGTAAAATACGTGTTTTTTTTTTATTTGATTGTCGCTTAAACTAAGATGGTCCAATAATGTAAGCCAGATTTACACGTTAATTTATGGTCACTATAATATTTCTTTGCGGTTCATATTAAAAGACACGTTTTAGAAATCAATTTTAACAATTTCTTTAAAAAAAAAATAGGCAATAACTATTAACTGAAAACCCTAACAGATACGCAAAACAGCGATTGTATATATTACAAAAAAAACGTTTGAGCTCCATTTTTTTATCAAATTATCTTATGAATGTGCTTATAAGTCACATAAAGCTATTAGAAAACGTGCATTACTTTGTTTCAGTCAGCATCATAACAATTGACAACACGACTGGAGAAATAGCCATAAATGGCCCCGTTGACAGGGAAAAACAAGATGCGTACACTATGTATGTGAGTGCAAGTGACTGCGGCAATCCTGCGTTGTCCAGCATTCTAGTCGTTGAAATACATATTCTCGACATAAATGATAACGCTCCTATATTTCACAACAGCAACGGTGAGATAATTACATCAGTCAATGCCAGTATCATCGAGGAGTCACCAGTCGGTTCGGTCATTGCGCTACTCAATGCAACGGATTTGGACGCTGGACAAAACGGCCTAGTCAACTACTTATTCGAACCGTCTTCTGCTGTTTCCGACTTATTTCAAATAAACAAAAAAAACGGTATCGTGCAATTGAAGGAACCGATTATTATCAACAGCCTTTATCACCGAAAACTAATTGATACAAATGACACGAACAACGTGGTTCTCAATATGACTGTCATTGCCCGTGATTCTGGAATCCCGAACAAGAGTTCGCAGTTAAACCTATTCGTTAACATCGAGCCTATAAATGACAACGCACCGGTGTTTCCAAAGTTCCTGTACACCTATTCAGTACTTGAAAATAGTGCACAAGGTAGTTTTCTATTATACTTTTAAACAAACTTCGACAACATTTATAATCAGTTGAAAAGTATAAATCATTGCTGTATGGCTGAATAGCGTCGATCCAAAAAATGCATCTGTCATGTTTGTTTTTTTATTAAACAAAAACATACAATTCATATCATCGGACGCTTTAAAGTTATATTTTAACTGATATTAAACACGGCAGCTATCCATGTGTGGGACACTGTGTGTGTGAGTGGGTGTGTTTGTTTGTTTTCAGACACGTTTGTTGGCCAATGTGAAGCTTCTATCAGAAATGAATCTATTAGTCACATGACTTACAGTTTGATGGAGAAATTTGATTCATTTGCAATCGATAGTAATTATGTAAGTATATCATTAGAGAATAATTTCTCGGTCAAATAAAAATATGTACCATGTACCTTTTAAGTGATTATTTGATTAAAAATGTAAAATGAAATGCATGTGTGTCACCAAAGAGGCTTACATTCCTTCATTAAAGCAGAACATATTATATTAAAATAGTATGTCAAAGTCACCCATTTACACTTGAACACTTGAACAAGAAATATTTGACACGCGCTATTTACACTCAATTATTTTGAGGACACGTGCCGTCTCAGCATTCTCAGATTTCAGTAAAAAGCTAACCCCGATTTAAGTGCAGCATTTTTAAAACGCATCATTAATTTTACCACTGTTATTTAAAATAAACGAATAAGATTTAATATTGCAGGGCAATATTACCACAACCCGTTCATTGGACAGGGAATCCAAAGACATGTATATGCTAACGGTGCGGGTAACCGACGGTAGAACCCCGGAGAGAACTGCATTTGCTGCCGTAAGTGCTTTTTGGCATTGGAGACATATGTGTCGCGTTCTGAAAAAACTGGGCATAATGTTTGTACCTATATTGTCATCCCAGATTAGCCTGTGCAGTCCGCACAGGCTAATCAGGGACAACAATTTCCACTTTTTGGGGATTTTTCCTTTAAATGATGTCTCTTCTTAGCGAAAATTCAGTTTAGGCGGGAAGTGTCGTCCCGGATTAGCCTGTGCGAACGGCACAGGCTAATATGGGACGACACTTTACGCAAAAGCATTATGCCCAGTTTTCTCAGAACGCGACACATATCCTTATATTGTTTTATTTATTGTTTTTTTTCTGTTAAAGGTTTATTTTGAAATACAGAAAATGTTGGTCATTTTCCTTCAAAAATGTTTAAAACGCATTAAAGATGTTTCGAGACAAAAATAGATTAATAAGTTTATGAAACTATGCAGACCGAGATAGATTATACTGTTCTACATTTAGAAAGTAACCCGTGCATGTGCAATCTATGTATGTCTCTCAATTATTTGACAGGAAGTACAACGGTAAAAGAACAAAAAGTTCAGTCGCAGAACATTTCAATTTTGTAATATCATACACGATACGTAGCTATATTACACAATCGGTGTATTTCAGGTTAACGTGACGGTTCAGGATGTGAACGATAACAAACCGCAGTTTAAACAGACGGAAACGGAACTGACAGTGCCCGAAGAAACCTTTATTTCTCGCAACATCAGCGTCGGTGCATCCGACAGGGATTTCGGAATAAATGCCGCCCTTAAATATTATCTAGAAGAGAGTAACGGTCAGAAACATACATACTATTTTAAAGTTGTATTATTGTAGTTCACGTACATGTCTGAGAGTCATATTGTGTAATTCGTTGTGCTAGACTGTGATTAATTCTGGGATAAGTGTGAGGTCTGGCTGGCAACCAATCATTTATATCCCGTAATGTTTTTTCAATGACAGTTCCAAGGCGGTTGGTTGCATCCGTTTTAATCCGTAATTACGTTAAATGTTTGCAGTTTATGTAAAAATGTCTGTATTGCCCTGTACGAGTCGTGTAAAGGAAAGACTTCAGCAAATGTTCTATATTTTATTCAGCTTGTTATTTAAAGGTCTTCTTTTCACATTTCTTCAAACATTCATCAATTTTTCACACGAGTGTGTTTTAATTAATCAGTGGAAATGCTAAATTAACCGATCTCCGTAATAGGAACATTTTTAAATTACAGATACAAAATTCGCTGTTGATAGCGAGTCGGGTGTGCTATTTCTGAATGGGACATTCGACTACGAGCAACAGACACAGTTTAATTTAACAGTTGTAGTAAGTATACCAGAAAACATCTTATTATTATAATTATTTGTTTCATAGTACGCAAAATGAAACTGAACAACATACTTTCTAGCCTTGTGGGGGCTCGCTGTAAGACAAATCCGCAGATAAAGTTCTATGCAACAGTCTTAGTTTGTCCATGTTTTCCATTCAAAATTAAATCTCTGATAATAGTATTTTTAGTATCATCTAAAATGCCCCTATTGTTCATTTTAGGTACTCGACATGGGAAATCCGCAGTTAAACAACTCGAAGACTATAGTGCTATTGGTTTCGGATGTCAACGACAACTATCCCATATTTCATGACCAACCAGATAACTGTTCACTGGAGGAGAATATGACGATCGGAACAAAAGTAACACAACGCATTTATTTCAAACATAGAGTTTATATAAGTTGCTTCATATATCAAACATACCAGTATAGATCGACAGCTAAGCACATATAATATTTTAACAAGGAGTTCATTGCATCATTCATTTTATCAGCCTGTAAATCAATCAGTCGCTAATATACACATAAAAAAAAAATGTATTCATTGATGAATTCATTTCAGGTCATATCCGTGAACGCAAGTGATGCAGACTCGGGATGGAACGGAAAGGTCGTCTACCGGATACTTGATGACGATAATTGCCCTTTTTCAATCAATTTTCTGAGTAAGTAATCTTAAAATAAGTGTTGATTGCTACTGTTAAAATACGTTGTCAGACTATATGGAACTCATACCGATCCGTGAATTATCTCAACAATTTATGTTTCTGGACTTTTACTTGTCGTCGCAGTTTATTACTATGTTCGCAGCTTGGTTAAACACCTCTGGTATCACTAATTAAATCCGCCTAGCGATCGGGAGGTCACGGGTTCGATCCTCACAGGAGCGTTCTTTACCCCCCAAAAAACCAAGTACTTGTTGTAGTCACAGGAAACGGACTCGAAAGCGTTTCATACAAGCCTTCGGTTTTCGATGCAATCGAGCTCAAATTAATAGGTTTAAACTAAACTAAATGTGCAAAATGAGAATCTTTACTTGGGCAAAGTATATATGAGTCTAAATAAAAAGTATGCTTCCATTAAATTATGCAATATATATAAATACTAGTGTATGTATGCGTTTGTATATGTTTATACGAATTAAAACAGCTCTTTACATATGCTTACCACCAAATTCAACATATTGACATTTGACACCGTGCTGAAACACGGCTCCAATTATGTATTTTGCCTGAAAAAGATGAAACATTTTGAAATGTTACTTTATTGTTCAACATATATTTAGTGTCCATAAAAAGCGTAATTCGTAAAACAGTATATTCCTTTACATTACAATGAAATGTATTAGCATATAATATATAATACCTAATATATTTTATTAAGAAAGCAAAGCTTTAAAGACTGTCAAAAACCATCATTCAGACATGTTTTTGTTAATTTGTGCATGTTTATGTATATGTAATAAACAACCTGCATATGCATATACAGTTTTATATTATTTTTAAATCACACATATTGTATAAACAGACATTAACTTTTGCTTTTGTGTACTCAACTTACCTTGTTTCCTTTTTAATAAGCGGGCGAGATCCAAACCGATGGTCCGCTGGATTTTGAGCAGCGAGGCAACTGCACCCTCACAGTCCAGGCCAGTGACCTTGGGACCCCGTCCTTGACTGCAAACATGACCTTGACCGTCAATATTTTGGACGTATACGATGTAATCCCTCGGTTTGAGAGACCCGTCTACCAGGTGACACTTAACTCAAGCTACAACAACGGGACACCATTTGTAATAGTGAACTCATCGGGCTCGGGATTACACTATTCTCTTAAAGGTAAGAATGACTCGTACTAGTACCGTTTGTTCAATTCATTTGCTTAAACCCTTTGTTGAGTTTCATGTAATTTGTTCGTGCTATATAAATCGATATAATTTTGAATATGTAAATCAACTTTCAAAAGTGTATTCAATTGATTACTTATCAAGTTATGGTACTATGCTTTAATTTACAATCTAGTGCAGTCTATTTATGAATATATCAGGAAATGTATATGTTATGGAATTTAAATGCATAAAAGTGATTAGTATTTGCATTGTACATTTCTGTTTGATTCAAACCCAATAGAACTGATTCACAAAGTTTGGTATATATTGAAGTTTGTGACATTAATTGTCTTAACTTGGTATATATAGATGGATTCAAATGTTCATGTATGGAATCCTTACAAAAAACATATTGCGGATAATTATGGTAATTTCACCTTTTGTCATATATTAGAGCGAAAACGACATAAACATTGACAATATATATGTCATCGTTTCGAGTTATATGTTTTATAGTTTATACTATTCTATTTTCAACGAGTTATTGTTCATTAGCAAAACGGCTTTTAAAGTTTTGTTCAATGTCCGTAATCTTATTTCGCCTGTAAATATACAATTGTATATATTATTGTTTTGTTTATCTTAGACAAATTTTTGGAAAATGACAAAATGTCAATATGTAAAAATAATATTCCCTAGCCAAGCATAGCCTTCAAAAATCTGCGGCAGTTATAATATAGTAATCAATTTACTTTTTTTAAATCAATGAAAGAAACATCGGTTAGTTGTTTTTTTATTTTTATTTCCATTTTGTGAAAGTAAACACTGGGTTTGAAATAAAGAATTCAAACAAGCATATAACATTACAATTTAGTGTTTCTTCTTTATGAATATTGTGAATAAATACACTGAATTTCATCTTTAAGTGAACGCTATATGAACTTTAGTCCGACCGAGATAAATTCGCACGCCTTAAAATGGTATCAGTTAATAAAAAGAACTTTACCCGCTCATCTGATAAACCAAAGCAAATAGTAAATAACTATTTTACAACAAATTGAAACAAAAGGTATTGCTTACATATCGGGTAACGAAGTATAAACGGAACAAATAATTGGTCAGCTTCATAAGTCACAGGTTCGATTTCAGCCATCATCTATGAATGTAATAGTATTTACTTGCTTTCAACTTATGTGTTTATAATGACTCTAAATGCCTTAACCAACCATAATAAACTGATTTAGACGAGTAAACCGAAGACGACTGGCTTGAGTATGCTAATGCCAGTGATGGGGATGTTGGGCGTGAGGTTGAAACAGCAACCGGAAATCAATATGGGATTCGAACTCGCGCCTCATGAACAAAATACAGTGAATAAACATAGCGGAAACCACTTTACTAACTGATCTATTTCCGCATTTCGCCATTTATGTTAAATGTTCTTTACCTTAAATACAATTGTTTGTTTGTATATGTTAAAACTGTGTTAGGCCGGCGAATATTACAATGTAGTATTGGACATATATTACGGAGTATTATTTCAATTGAAGATGACTTCGGTGGACTGTTTCAAATCGCTGACGACGGGATGTTGTCTCTTGCCAAGGACATTTCAGAGGCCGTCGTTTATCGGTCGCCCTTTGTTGTGACAGTCTCAGTAGCAGACCAACTGAATACGTCAGCATCTTGTTTGGTATGCGTCTATCATGGGACCCGCCCCGATGAAACAACTATGAAATACCTGTTAATATAATACAGTTAAATAGATTGCATCTGATGTTTGTCGACACATGGAAAACTAAAATACACGTTATGGTCTATCAATTGCACATTCTGAATTTTTATTTGATACATGTTTCCCTCTAGGTTATTGTTCGCATAGTTAAGGAAGAGGCTGTGATTCCTGGTTCAGTCATCACTAGCTATGTCTCGGAGGCCACTTTTGGTGGACTCGTCGCCGACGTCAACACTACCGCGGAGCTAGCCGGGGAAGCAGTGCAATACATTATCATAAGCGTGGAACCAGCAGGTACGCATGCTTTTATCAATAATTTTAATTAAATAAGTGTAATAGCAAGCTTTAATATATATACATGTATATTAATATATAAATATATANATGTGTGTGTTCAGGTTTTTTCATTCACATGGTGTTTAGAGTTGTTTGAATGCACAAATAGCCAATATTCTTCTGAATATAAACGGGTATCTAACGAAAAATTGTTGCATAGATGTCTATTGAATGTCTGTGATATTGAGATGATTATATTGCAAGTACAATTATGCATGTATCTCATTTCTATCTAAAGATTCGAACGATATGTTCAACATAACCAGCAACAATGGGAAGGTCTACTTCAATGGAAAGTTGGACCGCGAAACACATTACCAGTATGTCCTCAACATATCGTTTCAACATACTGTCCAGCAACGAACGCGCCGGTCAGTTCCAAGTAAGGAAACTTCTCTCTGTTCATTTATTTACCTTGAGAGACGGATATAAGAAAATTTAATGATAAGGTCGAGATAAATAATTATTTCGTCGTGCATTTTCGATCAGATTCAGGGTCATTCATTACACTGGTAGTCAACATTCTTGATGAGAACGACAACAAACCTGAGTTCGTGGACGTTCCGCAAACAATAGATATACCATTTGAAATGGGCGCAAACCAGGCTGTTACAAGAGTTAAGGTACGCATCTTCGTCATGGCAATTACAACATCTGTATTCGTAAATTAAAAGAAAATAACATTTATTTAATGTTGCAAATATGAACGATTAAATTATTATTAGATTCCAAAATCGTAAATTATATTGCACAAGTAAAATGCTCAGAACCTTTATCAAAATACGTTTAGCAGCTGTTTTGCACGGTGTGTTTCTATATGTATGAGCCTCGCTCTGTGAAAATGGGGTTTAATGCATGTGCGTAAAGTTTCATCCCAGATTAGCCTGTGCAGTTCGCACAGGCTAATCAGGGACGACACTTTCCACCTTAACTGGATTTCTGCTTAGAAAACACTTTCAACGAAAATATCATAAAAGCGGAAAGTGTCGTCCCTGACCAGCTTGTGCGGATTGCACAGGCTAATCTGGGACGACACGTTACGCACATGCATTAAACCCCGTTTTCACAAAGCAAAGCTCGTATCATTTGTTTCATATTTGCAGGCGATCGATCGTGACATCGAGACTGACACAGACATGACTTACTTCATTATCGGAGGTGATAATGACACGTTTAGCATTAATAACGTGTCTGGCGTCATAGAGACACGCGTTCCAGTTGCCACGCGCACCAATAATAGTTTCCATCTAACAATACTAGCTAGAAATGGGCCATACGATAGCGATACTGCACAAGCAAACGTTATCGTAAGTGCAATGTTTACACCGCAATTGTTATGATTTTATATTGGACATGGTGAATATATATA
>VMBQ01003843.1:72184-94631 GCA_007657795.1 Dreissena rostriformis
TATATAAAATTGTGATTAAGCACTGGGTTAGAAAAACAAACTTCGATATACACTATAAAATTACAATTAATTGTTACGCCTTTATGAATATTGTTAATTACTATTACTAAAATGAATATCATATTTAAGTGAACAATAAATGAGGTGAAGTCCGACCGAGTAAAAAATCAGGACTTAAAATAGTAACAGCGTTTATCTTATTGATAAAAACAATGTTTTAATAACGATTGTACAACGATTTGAATTAAATTGTATTAGTATGTTTAAACATCGGGCTACCAGTATTAAACGGAGGGTTAAAATCCAGCTATCGTGAAATAATGTATGGTACTTAATTTTTACAAATTATCGGTTAATAATGACTTTAAAACTCTTAAACAAACAAAGTAAACTGATTTAGCCGAGACAATCGTTGAGCGCACGTGATAAAAAAAAAACAACCGGAAATCATTGTGGGAATCAAACTCGCGCCAAATGAACGAAATACAGTTAATGATCATACCGGTATCCACTTTACTAACAGAGCTATTTCCACACGGGTTATGTTATAAATGGCATTGATTGGTGTTCTTTTTCCTTTACTTAACGCATTTATGTTTATATTTGAAAGCTGTGTTAGGCCAACTAGTTTATGTTTCTGTTTTGGACACATATTACATAGCATTATTTCAATTTAAGATGACTTCGATGGACTGTTTCAAATCGCTGACGATGGTGTGTTGTCTCTGGCCAAGGATATTTCAGAGGCCGCCGTATATCGGTCGCCCTTTGTAGTGACTGTCTCAGTAACCGACCAACTGAATACGTCAGCATCTTGCTTGGTAAGCGTCTATCAAAGAACCCGCACCGATGATTGTTTTCAATTAATTGTTAATATAATTCAGTTTATAGATTGTATCTGCTGCTTTTCGACTTACAAAAAACTTAAATACACGCTATGGTATTTTTATTGCAGAATCTGTATTTATGTTTTATATTTGATTTCCTCTAGGTTATTGTTCGCATAGTTAAGGAAGAGGCGGTGGTTTCCGGTTCAGTCATCACCAGCTATATCTCGGAGGCCACTTCTATCGGTGGACTCGTCGCCGACGTCAACACTACCGCGGAGATCGCCGGAGAAGCAGTGCAATACTCTATCATAAGCGTGGAACCAGCAGGTGCGCATGCTCTTATCCTTAATTGTAATTATATTAGTGTAATAGCACGCTTTAATATATATGTTCACTTGTTCCATTTACAATGTGTTAAGAGTTGTTTGAATGCACACATATCCAATATTCGTTTGAACATTAATGGGTATCTAACTAAATATTGTTGCATAGATGTCCGTTGCATGTCTTTGATATTGAGATGATTATCTAGCAAGTACAATTATGCATGGTATCTCATTTATAATTTAAGATTCGAACGGTATGTTCAACATAACTAGCAACGATGGGAAGGTCTACTTCTATCGAAAGTTGGACCGCGAAACACATCAACAGTATGTCCTCAACATATCGTTTCAACATGCTGTCCAGCAACGAACACGCCGATCAGTGACAAGTAAGGAAACTTCTTTCTGTTCATTCATTTACCTTGAGAGACGGGTATACGGATATTTAATGGTAAGGTCGAGATAAATAATTATTTCGTTGTGCATTTTCGATCAGATTCGGGGTCATTCATTACACTGGTAGTCAGCATTCTTGATGAGAACGACAACAAACCTGAGTTCGTGGACGTTCTGCAAACAATTGATATACCATATGCAATGGGCGCAAACAAGAATGTTACACGAGTAAAGGTATGCATCTTCGTCATGGCAATAACAACATCTGTATTCGTAAATTAAAAGAAAATAGCATTGATTTAATGTTGCAAATGTGAACGATTAAATTATTATTAGATTCCAACATCGTTTATTATATTGCACAAGTAAAATGCTCAGAACTTTTATCAAAATACGTTTAGCAGCTGTTATGCACGGTGTGTTTGTATATATATGAGCCTCGCTCTGTGAAAATGGTGTTTAATGCATGTGCGTAAAGTTTCATCCCCAGATTAGCCTGTGCAGTTCGCACAGGCTAATCAGGGACGACACTTTCCACCTTAACTGGATTTCTGCTTAGAAGAGACTTTCAACAAAAAATATCATTAAAGCGGAAAGTGTCGTCCCTGACCAGTCTGTGCGGACTGCACAGGCTAATCTGGGACGACACGTAACGCACATGCATTAAACCCCCTTTACACAGAGCAAAGCTCATATCATTTGTTTCATACCTGCAGGCGATCGATTGTGACATCAAGACTGACACAGAAATGACTTACTTCATTATCGGGGGTGATAATCAAACGTTTAGCATTAATAACGTGTCTGGCGTTATAGAGACACGTGTTCCAGTTGCCACGCGCAACAGTAATAGTTTCCATCTCACAATACTGGCTAGAAATGGGCCAAACGAGAACGATTCTGCACAAGCAAACGTCACCGTAAGTTTCATGTATACACCGCAGTTGCTGATTGACAGATTGCCAGATATACATGGTCAACATATATATGGTCTGTATTGAGATAGTCATTACACTATCCTTTGAGGAAATTGTCATTTTGAGCTTAAGCTAAGTTACACTTTTTAAACTTTGACTCTGCTTATATTTGCGACTAGACTGAAAAGATTACCACTAGAAACAGCATGATATGATTGTGTAAAAAGAATTACGCTTTTAAATGCATGCATACATTGATGATATATTTTTGTATATATCACTACATCATAATGTTAACCTTTCTTGTATCGATTATTTAAGATTTTGTTATTACATCAAACCTGTACTTGTCGTTTTAGACTAACACAGTTCCGACTTGCTCATATGTTTATCTGTTAAAGGCATCGTGCAAGCAATATTTTTTTCTGAGAACAAATATATGTGTTTCCGTACGCATACCCACACTGTCACCATCCGTTTGAGTTTCTTTGCAGATTCAAGTTAAGCCAACTGATCAAGTCGTGGTATTTACTGTAAAGCAGAACGTCAGTAGCGTTTGGAAAAACATAGATTCTATTCTTGGGTACGTTTCATGTGGAATGCGAGCGTTGTTATGTTGTTAACATACTGTTGAAATCACGTTTTTTAAGCGTGTCTATTACCGCCTGAGACATTACTAAGGATCGTAAATATGTTCATTCCGTCGTAATCCACTCTGAAAACAAAATTGACATTCTACTATCTTAAAAAAAAATGAATGAATAACACTAACATGCAACTTATACTTGACGAATATTGACATATATGCTGTTTTCCTCAATTACAGAAATATGTCCGATGTTCTGCTTGATATTGAAGTAAAGCTTCAAAGTGTTCAACCGCACATAGAGAAATCATATCCGCCATTCAACTCAAACAACACCGACGCAGCACGGTAATGTTGAAGTCTCTTATCATGGTTAAGTCTTTTCAAGTATATGCACCTACGAAAGTATTTTTAAATAACGTGTAAACACGTTACGTTAGACAATACAAATATGAGCTAAATAACATTGGTACCAACATTGATCTTAAAATTCAATACATATTGAAGCAAAAGCATGCTCAATAATACCCATATTATCATACAACCTTTTTATGTTTAATAGGACTGATCTGTTTATCTATGGCGTGAACAAAACTAGCAGAGAAATAGTGTCCAGAGAACAAATGCGTTCGTAAGTTAAAGTCTAATTTAAAAAGCATGTGCTTAAAAGCTGCTTAGACAAAACAAGAAAGTATTTAAGTATATTATATTTAGTATCGTTAATATTATTCAAGTTAGACAACATTTATATAATTAACTTGCATTTTTTTTAATGGCTGGTTACATAAGAACATTACTAACATTTAACAAAATGTCATCGCCGATACAAATCTAAAAGCTGATTTATTGAATGTTGCGTAAATAAGATAATGAGTGTGTGCCCTTGCTGAGTACAAGTTACAATATACCAATCATTTATTATTTTTCTTGCAGGATAATGCAAAGCCACATAACAGAACTGAACAAAAAGCTGGGGACTCTGAAACGATACGATCCATCAGCCATTAGCAATTCTCAGTTAGCCATCATCGCCTTCGCCATTGCCATCTTCTTCGGGGCACTTATTGCAATCGTATTCGCTCTCTTTGGGTGGTCAAGGTAAAATGGAGATTTTTGTGTCGATGCACATTATCATGTCTTTTATTTATTGTGAAACTAATGTCTAGATCAATATTTTTGTAAGGTGTTTATTTATTTTGGAGTGGATAATCATGACTGACTTTAAAGTACACGTGGTTTTAGTGGTATTGTTGTACGTTTAACGAGAACTGTTGCTTTGTGTTTTGTACTGCTTGCGTTGTCGATGAACATTATGCGTTTTAGTTTTATATGGTCAATAATGTGTTCAAATTAAAATTATGTCCGCATACTAAAACGAATCTAACAGTAAATGCATGTATCAAACATATACGAGATTAACGAGATAAATGGGGCCCACTACAATTTAACGACAGTTATTATAACACTTAAGTAACTAACAATATATACCTCTACTAGCATAGATTGTAATTATTGCCTACAGATACGAGGAAGAAGTCGTAAAATTTGAGCAGTTCCGCGAGCACCATGATCACCATGAGCATGAGGATTACGAGCTGAGCACCATAGGCAGCCGACAGGCCAGCCAGCTGTCGTCTGCCCTCGCGGCGGCGTCGGCAGTCAACCCTGTGTACGCTGAAACAATGCTGTCGGACAGGTATATTATTTCATGTAACCCTAAAAACAACTATGCTGCTATAGGTTCAGTTTAGGAAAATACATTTGGTAAGATCAATGTATTACGTGAATAACCAAGTAATGTTATTACGCATTAGTTAGCAAGAAAAGATAATATTAATACAAATGGTATTACAACTTATTTGAAAAAGTACGGATATTCAGTTTCAGCCAGCTGTCTCCTAAGAAGAAAAAAGAAACAGTTTATGAAACACAAGAGGTCACAATGGAGTTCCGCGATGAGCATCTGGATATTCCGCCTGCCTCAACGGGGGAATCCGCGCGTAGCATAGTGGACAGTGGTGTTGGCACAACTTCTGGAGAATTGGACGCCAACCCCGAACAGTCTGCGGTTATCGATATTGAAACTCCTAGGACATTGGATGGTACGGCAACGGGTATGGATGAAACAGATGATGCCGTGAACGGGACCTTTCCCACAGAGCATGATGGAGACGATGTGAGCCATACAGTAGCCAACGTTGAGAAGACTGGTCCTGTAATGACGTCAAGTCCAAGGGCAAGCAGACCGCTTAAGTTGAAGGATACAGGATTTGCCATCCAGTTAGGGCAAGGTTCGGAAAACAGTCGGAATGATAGGGCAGGGTCAAGAGATGATTCAACAATCGAGCAAGAACAATCGGGATCACTGAAGAAAAGGCGAAGTACGAAAGGAGGCGTCAAGTTTGTATCTTTTGTAGATATCGGCGAAACTGAAACAGATGACGAATTTGATAACGAAGATGAAGAAAGCGTCGAAGAACCTGTGACCGAGGAAGCAACTGAAATGTCGGCTCAAGCAGTTAGAACCGATAACGCTAGAGAAGAAGATGCGGAACAACTAAATGAAGTGTCCGCGGCTCAATCTTCCATCATTAATCAAAGTTTACAATTGTCAGAAGGGAATGCAGAAGCTCTGGCTCCGACAATAAGAGCTGACGATGACCAAAAGAGCGAGTCTCGGAAACATGTACATTTCACTGGTATTCATGAAAGTTCCAATAATGCCAAATCGAGGTCAGAAGATAATGTTGATGATGGTGACGACGCTGAATATAAAATGACGTCTTTTTAATTGACACTTTCCTGATACTCGCTGATACTCAGAATATTGACATTATTCGAAAACGTTTCAGCAAAATATTAATTCCTGAAAAATTGTATCGCTACATACCGGTATATTGTATTAAAGTTGTTTGTTGTTGTTTTTTTTTGGTTAATACTTGTATGACTGTTATATTGATTTAATAATGATTAACGATAATGACTAATTCTAACGTTCTCATTTGCATGTGATTGTTGTCTTTGCTGATTCGCATAAGAAATACGATCACAATACATATGCTTCGTATTTTATGAATAAGTTTGACATATTTAGCTTCATTGCATGATTTATTGTAAATTAATACGAAACATAAACGCATATATATATATCAACATATAGTTATTTATTGTTCTTGTTAAATCGCAGTGTCAGACGTGATTTTCTATATGTGAACTGAGCCCACACAAATAATCTCCATGACTATGTATGGATCAGTCCATCTGTTGCGTAATCGATACATGTGAACTGGCATACGGTGATACAGTATAGACTTAACAGAAAAAGAAAAATTGTAAGTTTAGTTAAACAAATGCTTATTCGATGAAGATCATGAATGAAACGCTGAAAAAATAACAGATAATAATACTGATACAAGTATACCTGACGAATACAGCATGACATAAACACTGGTTCTTACAATTTAAGGTGTAGTGTAAACAGACAAAAACAAACGAGTCCCTGCAAATGAACATTCCCTTCAAATGAACATGCATAGCTTATTGTTAAATGGTGTCAAATTCAAAGAAAGTAAAGCAACGTGAACTCCAAAGCATTCTAGAACACGGCTCTCCAATGAGGACTTGACGTAAATCCAGAAGTATGACCACTTGACCAAGAGACATAAGCATCGTTTGCTACGTCAAACGCAGAGAAACGTGTAGTATAAGGCCGATGCTATTAGTTACCTAAAGAAACTGAAAATAAATGTCCATATGAACAATTGAATGAATAAATTGCCATCAATTCCTCCATTAGTTACCACTATTATCATAACCATCCGTAAAATAAAATGCACGTAGGTTCATCAGCTTGGCATTCAGCGTCCTAGTCTACTACTGAAAAAAATCGTACTTTAAGACAATGTAACGTAAACGCTGATTACATTTATCAAATCAACGTTACTTGTTATTTAACTCACTCGCCTCTGCAAAACGGCAATGCCATTAGGGAATGAAAATCTATACAATTGATTTTTTTTAATTATTTTATAAAGGCACGATTGAATTGTTAAACTGTAGCACGGTTTATGCATTTGTTTATAATATTTCTACGAGTTTCCACACTATATAGTTACTGTTTGATTCTGAACGCGTAGGCAATGTATACACAATAGCTTGATATTGACGAGAGTGATACATTTATATACATCAATATTTCGAGGACCAATGGTCATTAAGGGCCTCAAAACTCAATTTAGTGTGACACGTTTGACCAATGAAAAAATAAAGTATTCACATGGGTAAAAATGTTATTGTAAAAACTATATAAGATTTGGTTTGGTCGACGGTCCTGTTGCCTTTATTCTGCCAGAAATGGGACGCCATACACGAACGGTAACGTAACCTCTCTTATCATATTAATTTAGCAGTCGGCATAAGTTGATGTAGTTCTTAAGAATGCAATAACAAAATTAAAGGGTCACGTGATCTCCTACGTGGATGGGATTAACATGCTTTGTAACCGGGCTTCTCGCTGTGGATCTACGCATGTGAACAGTGGTATTTGCAATTGATAAGAGACAAAATATTGATACTAATGGATTTTAAAAACGGGCCGATGGATGTGGTGTAGAGCTTAACTGAAAACCATGTAATGGCATACATGATATTGGGAAGAGAATTCAATTTAATACTATATTTTGCAATGGTAGAATGCGTCTTGAGGATTCTAATGTAAGACATGAAAATTCAACGAGTGTAAGTACCAATTCTCGATCCAACGGCAATGTTTTAACAGGTACGATCGCTTGACTTTATTTATAATTGCTGCAATGTGTGTGTGTTAAATTAAATACATTTGCGCTTACTGAACAATGTTTAAACATTGCGATATTCTGCGCAATCTAAAGTTAAACAACTAATAGTACAAAACAATTTTATATAAGTACAAATGTGACTCAATAATCGCGCTTTAATTGAAGCATTCAAGTGAAAGAAATTAAGTAAAAAAATGTAGATAATCCGTTATATCAAGATAGGTATTAACCCATTTATGCCTAGTGGACTCTCCCATCCTTCTAAATTGAATCAATTTATTTCTAAAATTATGGATGTCTAGTATATTTATTTCTATATTTAGCATATTTCTTACAGAAATTCCTTTAAGCAAACAGCGCAGGCCCTGATGAGACGCCGCATCGTGCGGCGTCTCATCTGGGTCTACGCTGTTTGCCAAGGCCTTTTTTTCTAGACGCTATGCATAAATGGGTTAAAATAAATTTCACGACATTCGTAGTACTAGAAGTTTAATTATAGCATAAGTAATTGGTTCATTAAATAGCACAAGAAAAGCAATGGTCAAATATGTTTATTTTACAGTCAGGACCCGGTTGCTCAAAACTTGAATTGCTAGTTAAGATAACAGCCGTTAACTATGGTATCAAGTTTTTAATGTTACTTATTTGTCAACCCTTTAAACAATGCGTGTATTGCAAACAAATATGTAAAAACCCAAAAATGTGCATGTGTTTAAAAAGCATGTTGCTCGTAAAATTAATTATATTCATGGCTAAAGTTTACTGACTGTAAGATTAAGTGGCCGTTGAAGTGCTTAGCAACTGGACCCTGGAGTAAATGCTTACAATTAATAGTTATCATCTTATATATAAATCGAGAGAACATATTAGCTTTACAGACAAGAAAAGAATGTCAATACTTTTAAAATGTACAAAAGCATTATTAGAAAAACGGATCACTTGCATTTAAACACTGTTTTAATTGGTAAATTGTCACATGAACGTTATCCCACGATGTTTTATGATTATGCTTACGCAAAGAACGGAATCATGTTGTCTATGTATTCAGTATGTTTTTTGTTTCGTGTATTTCAATACCACACATATACCGACCTGTGGGGATATGTTTCAATCATGTATATGAGTAGGGCCAAGCATTTATTATATCGGAATACATTAACGTGAGAACCTACGTATAAGTGTGCTAAATCCCTTTGTCAAAAGAGTTTCTTACAACTCCTTTGACCTTTACAGTACGAAGACCAACTCGATAATGGGTCGGAATGGTTTTGTGAGTAAATACGGTATCCTTCCGCCTTCCGACCTCGAGTTCGCGGTTTGATCACAACTCAGGGAATATGTTCAAGATCTTGTAAAAACAACCAAGCTCTGTTTTTTGTTCGGTGTAATGGAGGTTAACTAATAGGTTTAAAGCATATTTGCTTAGGCCGAAATAAAGAACTGTTACATATAACTACTAACCCATTGAATCAATCAATTAATTAATAACCTTTTAGGCAACATGACATTGGTGGTTGGCGTTGCAACGGTGGTAGCCATCTTCATGGTCCTGCTAATCTGCCTCCTCGCTATGCTTATTAAGGGCAAGAAGAAAGACAAGCGTCTGCAGGACATGTTCCGACTCGAGTTACCCGCAGACCCGTCCACTGTCAAGTCGGCACCCATATCAAGGTGAGTCGGAAATAAGGGTACACCTTTAATATGTTCTGCTTCTTAACTATTTTTGTATTTATCATAGCTCTGTTGATAGCCTTTTCCAGCGTGTGTCATACAAAAAACATGTGTTTTTCTTTCGAAAAACTGATATTCGTATACAAGTTAATTTTATACAGGCATATGTGCTGACATATATGTCATTCTTACGGGCTGATATATATATGTGGTCATTTATGTCTCTGTATAACTAAAAGTGGGAATTCTTATGCATGATTATAAGTAATAAATATATTGATATATTTTTAATTTGTTTATTGTTAATGTGTGCGACATCCGTGTTACTTCAGAAAGTATAATGTTTCTCGCGATATTTATTTGCAACGGCTTTCAGCTGACGCAATTCTTATAGCCAAACGACGTATGCTTTATTGCGCCTTAACGACCAAAGATGTGCTTTGCAAATACCAGCTGTTCCACAAAGAACCAATTAAAGGGCGCTACGCGTGTATGTAAGGGGTTCCACGTTGAAAGAAAAAGCCGCGTGTGTTTGATAATTGCAGTGACGTATATTTCTCCTTTCCAAAGTTGAACATAATTGACTTTGATATGGGACCATTTCTAACATCTGAACCAATGTTATATGTAAAATTGTCGGTTAAATGAAAATGTATTGCTTACACGTACAGTTTGCACTCATCTTGTATTGATGACATTTGTTTGCAGCTGTTATATTTCTAAAACTGATCATTGTATGTTAAGTACACGTTTTTGTTTGTATATGTGTCGTGTTCTGAGAAAACTGGGCATAATGCATGTGCGTTTAGTGTCGTCCCAGATTATCGTGTGCAGTCCGCACAGGCTGATCAGGCACGACACTTTCCGCCTAAATTGGATTTTTGCTAAGAAGAGACTTTATTTAAACAAAAAATGTCATAAAAGCGGAAAGTGTCGTCCCTGATGAGCCTGTGCGGACTGCACAGGCTAATCTGGGACGACACTTAACGCACATGCATTATGCCCAGTTTTCTTAGAACGCGACACATATATCGATATTTGGAAGGCAGAACGATTTTGCAATTTTAATCCTGCGATTGATTTTGTTATTTTTGGAGAAACATTTGCTACCTGCCAGTCTTCTCATTTATTTGTCGGACAATCAGCTTAGATTGTCACTAGCCCGAATCAGTTTTAACTCGCCCGTTCTTAACTAATAAGTCTCTAACAATTTTCACTTTTTATGCCTTAATAAAAAAATGAAAAATTAATATTTACATGTGAGTCGGTTCACATGCATTAATATCTTACAACATAGTTAACACCATATGTTTTCAAAGCCGTCTTAAAAACATAATAATGTCATAGCATTAACCTTATAATATTACAATTTTAACACACTTATCTAATGTCAATATCTTTCTAACAATAGTACCCTTGAAGAAGTAGGATAATTTTCTGCCGCCTTATCAAAAGAGTTTTGTATCAAAACCTGTTATCGCCCTGCTACCAGAGGCCGTTAAAGCTCGATCTTTGACATTGGTCTGGCTAAAAAAACTGATACCACTACTTTTGTGCCACTTAAAAAAGGGTTAAGCCATTTTTGTCCATCATATTATTAGTTCTATGTAATTTTAAGATAAAACAAAAGAATCTGCATTTTCGGGATTAAATGAACATTATAGTTGTTTAATAATAATATCAAGTTTACAACGCTTAATTTCAACACGTATCGTGTTGTAAAGTCCACCTTCCGAATAAGATCTGTATGTATTAATAAAACAGGTGAATATCCATTAACCGTATTTAAATTCAGCGTGAATGAGGAGAAACAGTTGGTCAATGTTCAAATGACAAAAATCAAATACACACACTTTGCAGTAGATTAGCCTCAATTTGGAATTAAAGTCACAAGATGGTATCGCTATTATTATTTTTTTTGCTTTTGCGAATGAAAACTTCTTGTTGCAAACAGAATCGTTATCAGTATGTAAAGCCCCATTAACACTCAAAATCAACAAATATTTCGTTAAATATTTCGTTAAATAAAGCTTACCCATAAAAAATCAGTGTTCTATATAGCACAAGCCAAAATTTCAACGCTGTGAGAATGAGGTCTTGTAACATAGATTTAACAAAATACAAAATGCTCTTTTTTGTGGGACAATATATTCAACACATGTTCATGTACGGCTTTAAATTGATACTTATTTTAGGTATTTATGAAATGTCTCTTTCAACTGTATTTTCCTTTCAATATTGTCGTATACTATTTTGATGCAGAAATCCGTCTCCAAAGAGGGAGAAGCGCCTTTCCTGTCCGTCGGAGTACGGTGCGATCACCCACGCCATCACGACGGGCCGCCGCACATCCACGTTTGACAATCTACCTGGTTACGAGGCCGAGCATGTGCAGCCGCCGACGTGTGACGTCACTGGAAAGCCTCACTTTCAGTACCAGACCAACTTGTATGGGTCGCACCCTCAGCTGGCAGTGCGAGCCACATCGTGAGTGGTTTAAACAGCTTAGGTTACACAAAATACAATTAATTTGATGCCAGTTGAAACGGTGTTAAATCGTTATCGTATTTGTTGTGGGTCCGCTAAACTAAAATTTGAAACAAATCACGGATGTTAAGTATTGTACTGGTTTGTTTTGTTTATTTCACATCATGTTATAAACGTGTATGTACATAATTATGTCTTCATAGTTACTAAATGTTGCCTCACGTCTGCTGCATTGGCTAGGACTATTGTACTAGCTCGATGCTAAGATTCACTTCTGTTTCAGAACTGCGTCCTCCAGCCCAAGTACCACGCCTCCCCCAGTACCAAGCCTGAACGGCCGGATATGGTTCACAGCCCTGCACGACCAGGCCGCCAGTCGCCTCATTGTCACCCTCATTAAGGTCAAGGAGCTCAGGGGTAGGTCATGATTGATTTTATTTGAAAGGACTAGAAGATAGTGGAAATCGGATGAAACTGATTGCCCATGTCGAGTCATTTTCAAAAACAAATTGAATGTCATGAAACATTTCACGTATGTTTTAATTACGTCGAATATCGATGTATACAAGCATATCTGGTTTAAAATTACTGAATAAAAACTAAACACGGAACATAATCTATATGCAAATCCCTATAACAAAAACATATATAATTTTCTTTTAACAATGGGCGAACTGTTGTATAACCCGTAGCATCACGCAAAAGGAAGGAAAACTAGTTGTTTATACAATACCTAAGACACCGAAGCTGCGTACTTAAACCTGAACAAAGCAAATTGTATGCATAGACACTATTCAGTGCATAGTGACTTATTAATGTCTACCGTGGCACAAACAAGGCTACGTCCTACTTATACAAAATTTACGATATCAGAATTAATTATTGTGAATTTATTTAGAGAGCACATGTCTTCTAGTGTCAACATGTTGCAAGATCATTAAGTCGTCCATAAGATAAAACTAAAACCTACGAAAGGTTGGGAGAATCAATGTAGAGTTCATGTTGTATACGATTCGCATTTACCGCTCTTAACAACACTGTCGATGTGTCAGGTCGGGCGGAGGAAGAGCCCTCTCGGGACCCGTTCGTGCGCGTGTTCCTGTTGCCAGAGGAGCACACGTATCACACGTCTAGAATACACAAGAAGACGCTCAACCCCATCTTCAACGAGACATTTTCATTTAACGTAGGTTTTCATGGGTTAGTTACATAGCTGAGTCGCGTTGTCCGGAAATGTGCACAAGGACATCTCTGCACAGTTTAGCTTAAGTTATGCCATTGCATCCGTATACCCTGATTATGAATTTATGTCCTGGTAAGACAACGAAAACTTGCATGCCTTCATAGGGGACATGGTAGCTCCTGACACAATAATGGGTATTTAACATAAATAATGATAACATAAGGCCCATGCATACCATATTAAAATTGAGTTTATGTTGTGTTCACAGGTCGATACGCATAGCCTCATCGCTCGTAGTTTACGTTTCTCTGTGTATGACGTAGACAGACGACGCATACGTCATACTCTTGGTCACGTGGTCGTACCTCTAGAAGACATTGATCTCAAGTCGTCTGCAATCGTGTGTCGTGATCTCGAACCAGGGATGCTTGTGAGTAAAGTCGTTGTTTTTTTCTGAGACGAACAATTCAAACATGTAATACATCAAGTGTTGGTATAAATGCACTAATCAGTGTTTTTTATTTACTCATTAATTAATTTGTTTTATGATTTCCCGATGAAAGCAATTTATAAAGGAAATATTTACATAATTGTTGCGGTTACTACTTTGTATTCAACAGAAATACGTATCACGTATTCAGAGCCAGATTGTTATTTGTGGCGTGTTCTGAGAAAACTTGGCATAATGCTTGTGCGAAAATTGTCATCCCAGATTAGCCTGTGCAGTACGCACAGGCTTATCAGGGACGACAATTCCCGCTTTTATGGAATTTTTCGTTTAAATGATGTCTCTTCTTAGCAAAAATCCAGTTTAGGCGGAAAGAGTCGTCCCGGATTAGCCTGGGCGGACTGCACAGGCTAATCTGTGATGACACTTTACGCACATGAATTTTGCCCAGTTTTCTCAGAACGCGACACATTTGGGGATGATTACACCAACATTATTACACTAACTGATGTGCAGGTAAATGATAATAACATAATAACTAGGGCTCGATTAGTCATTGTCATTGTCGGCTCAGGTACTACTTAAAAGTACCCGGGATACTCTTTAGTATATTTCAAAGTACCCGGGGTACGGAGATATACTAAAACGTACCCCGAAGTATTACCGGGTACATTTAAGCGTATTTACGGTACCCGGGGTATATTTTAGTATACTTAAGAGTACCCGTCATACTTTAAAAAAGTACCTGAGTCGATAAAAACCAATTGAGCAAACCTATGACAACTAATAAGTACCTTAAGGAATCATTTCCCTACCACAGGCAGCGCCCTCTATCGGAGAGTTATGTCTAGCACTGACGTATCTTCCCAACTTGGAAAGAATGAAACTGATCGTTCTCCAGGCGCGAAATATCCGGCTGCCTTCGGACCCGGAAGCAGGTCAGTTTTACATAGCTGGTTGGTGTTGTGCAAACGCCTGCGATTGTTTTGGTTTGTTGTTGTTTTGCAGGGATCGGAGCTAAGGCCTCATTATTACGAATTTACCAAAATGTCAATCCACTTAATAGTATGCACTTAATTTTATTATAATCATTTATAATTAATTATAGATTGGAATCACAGGGTTCATTTAGTTTCAGATAAACTGTGAATTAATTTAAACATAAATATATATCAATTTGTTTTCATTGTTTACTTGATTATATGAACGAGCTTCAGTTTCAATTTATATAACACAATTTTATGGCCTTTAATTAACCCGTTGTGAACGTTTCAGGATTTTTTATCCGCATCCACGCGCACTACGGCAAGAAGCTGCTTAAGATCAAACAGACGCTGGTCCAGGGCGTTGGGCCGGAAGTCCACTTCAACGAGTCATTCTCGTTTTCTACATCAAACAAAAGTGTTGATAATTTCAACTTCGTATTGACTTTGTTTCAAACTGCGCATGCGTCAAAGGAACCGGAAATTGAGATCGGTCACGTGACTCTCGGCGCTTTCATGTACGCTCGAGGGGATGGACTTCTTCATTGGCAGGAAATGACGTCTAAGACGAGACAATTGGTGACAAGATGGCATCAGCTAAATGGGCCATCGTGCTGAGTTGACGCATATTCATGCATTTTACATACGTAACAAGAGTGAAACATTCATGTGCATTGAAATATGCTTGACCTTTGTGAATTTGTTCATGATTTTTGCGCCAGATGCGATTTGTATTTCTAAGCTCATCAAAACATACTGACTTGTCTTATCAGCTCTAATGAGTTGTGATATTGCTTACTTGTACACATGGCGTTAAACTGTGAACCAGTCCCTTTAATGTGAAAGTGTTGCCCGTATACAGTGTTTTATATGAAATAAAATCGTTTCTCATTTGATCCTAACGCATATCACGTATTTTGCCAATCCTTATCTTAATACTTAACCCATTTATGCCTAGTGGACTCTCCCATCCTTCTAAATTGGTTCAATTTATTTCCAAAATTAGGGATGTCTAGTATATTTATTTCTTTATTTATAATATTTCTTACAGAAATTCCTTTAAGCAAACAGCGCAAACCCTGATGAGACGCCGCATCATGTTTGCTTAGGCCTTTTTTCTAGACGCAAGGCATAAACGACTTAAACTGTGACATGTGGGATTCTATTTTCCATTCAAATGTCAAAAATATGATTTGTGAAAATATATCCCACCACGAGGCCAATACGGCCATGACATCGAGTCACAATTAATTGCTGACATAGAAGCTTTATCGTGGCACGGATCCAGGATGGCGAGCACAGCTGGAAATGTATATTGTATTATTGTTTTTACCTCAATACCCATGTATGTAAGATAATATCCCACGTAGCGAGCGCTCCTTGTATTCAACAAAAAGAAAATCAGTTAACGTAAGTAAATGTACATTTGTAACTGCGCCGTGATTTGTGTGACAGCTTGGTAGATAATATCGTTATCAATCAACTTAGGTTTGTGTATAATGATTTTTTTATTGTTCAAGGTAAACATCATTATTTTTATCTTGATCGTACTCAGCATCATACATAGTAGCTTTCTTATCTCCTTACAAAAACCTACATTGTGCATGAATAAAATGAAAACCGTGAATGAAACACGGGAATCGAATCGTGTTGCTGGAAAAGGCACGACGGATTTTATTTCGATTATTTTGCGTAAAGCTCTGGGGAAATGGAGCTTAATGTATGTGCATAAAATGTCGTCCTAGATTAGCCAATCGCTAATCAGGGACCACTCTTTCCGCGTTTATTATAAATTATATATTTTTAAAGAAAGTGACGTCTTAACGACAATTCTGTTTTGGCGGAAAGTTTCGTCCCTGATTAGCCTGCGCAGACTGCATAGGCTAATTTGGGACGAGTCTTTACGCATATGCTTTGAGTCCTGTTATCCCAGAGCGAGGCTCATATTTTGGGAATTCATATTAATAAAAAAAAAACTATTTTAATGTACTTAAAATGTTACTAGTCAATTTTCATCATGTATTGTGTTTAACTACACATGCCAACCTTACAAGTATCCGCACTCACATTTTAATGAATTATAAACTTGTTGTATAAGTCTTGTGTATTATATTGTTGCTTTGGCTATTTTTGAGGGGGATAATGTGTATACTGATTTCGAATAGTTCACTGGATTGAATCAAAATATCCATTTATTTATTTGTTCAGATTTTCGTTCCGCCATTCTTTTCCTCGTGCGTGCATTTATCGATTTCTTTATTTTGAAATCTCCACCCATTAAGTAATACATGTAACTATTATTCATTTCAAAACGAACCAAGCGCAATGTTGCTTTTCATGTTCCGCACAATTATATGTTTATCATTATAACATAAAAATAAAAACCATATCCGTCATTCACAATCAATATTATAATACATGCTTCGTTTTAGATTATTATTTTTTTGTTAAGTTCACCCACCATTCACAAATGTCGTTTAACGTTATTTCTGCATTTCAGTTTAACAATTGTAATAAATAGCTAGATGTTTTAGACGTAAAACAACTATCGTGAATACATGAATAATAAACACGGCTGTTGTGTAGTTGCTCTTTTATTTAATGTTCTGATTTTACAATAATAAAAATCCAGGCAAACAATTTAAGTTCTTTGGATATTAAACATTTCAATAGATGTTTAACTTTTTATCCATCCAAATATTTTCAGTTAAATAGTGGTCGTTACTTTACCATTCTCATATCCTTCACCTGTGATGGTATTTGGTCTATTCTACAATCAGTGTAACCTCGAACTGTCTTAACATGCATTCGCAGATTGCAAAATATATGTTATCCATTATTTATATCAAAGGTGTCCCAAAACGTTGATAAAAGATATTTACTATAAAATTGTTTCCGATGTTTTTACCATAAAAAAGGTATCTTACTGGATTCTATTTCGTCATGCGCATCCTGAAAAACAGGATTTGATCAATCTGAAAAGTGCCAAGTGCAAACATATCTGCAAAAACGGTAATATAGTAGAATTTTGACTTATATTTTTTTTTAAACGGTCCGGCAAAAATATCAGATTGGTTAATCTTTCTTAATTTCAAACATATCGTAAGCCAAAACTTCGAAATTTAATGCGATGGTGATTTTTTATATATTATCATTTTGTATTTGTTTACAAACTATTGATTTAGTTCATCAGTGTATCTTGAATGTTCTGTGCAGACTGTGACATGTGAAACAACAATGTCGAAATGAATACAGAAAATGTTGGCTTAAATAGGTAAAAACGTTTGTTGGTGTTGATTATGTCAAAGTCGTTATATCCACTTAAGTAAATTACTGTACATCCTCAAATTCCTCAAATAAATGCCTAGGGCGTTCGATTTGCTGAAATATCAACATATTTGTCTTATGATAAAAAAAATCAGATTTGTTCAGGGTCCTTTTGGTTATTGCATACAGTTTAGTGTTAGAAAGATATGTATTAAAAGCTTATGTTTAAGTTAACGTTTCAATAAAAATACTTGGAATCTCTGGCTTGTTTTGGTAAAACAAGTTTGAATGAGTGATTGTGGCACAAAAAAACAATTTTGAATAAAGAATTGTGGTTGAAATGATTAATAATGTACCCTTTTTGAAGAAGCAGTGTTTAAATTTCATACTGAAATATTGATTTACTTCTTTCTTTGAGCACAGTATACTCTGTGATTATATCCCAGTCATGTATAACTGAATAACATATAATAAGAAAACAACATCGATGTGTGTTGATTCGCTGTTCTGTAAGGTGTCCGTCTAGATCTCGTCTATGAAGGTCTGAAAAATAAAGACATAATGTGTAAGTCAATAAATGAACCAAATCGTTTTTTATGTAAGTTTAAGCCTGTTTGTAGTATTTGAAATCCTAAGTTAGTGCCTATCAGAATAATGTCAATAATGAGAAATAGCTAGACACGGTCGTATGCGCAATTCTTTACAGTTTAAACATAAATAAACAATTGACATAAAACAGACGCTCAAAATTAACCACTATTGTATTCTTGCGATATTTTACCCAAACAAGTAAACAAATTAAAAGTGCGGCAATAGAAGAACGCGTTGCGTTAAACCGGTTAAAATAAATGTTAATATTAAAAGTAGTTAAAACTATCAAAACAAAACGTCATCAACAATTAACCATTGCAATTAAGGAGCGACTATATCGCGGCGCACATACCGTGTTTCTGACAGACCTAGCCGACGAGGGCCTGCTATCGGCTGCACGTGTCGGGAGCGGGGAGACGCTGCGCCTGTCGGGCTGCTGTGCCGACAGGGTAATTACCGACACCGACGACTCGCCGCTGTCACGTTTCTCGAGCCTCTGGCGCACTAAGTCCTCCATCATATCTGACTGGGAGGCGCCGGTTTTAGTTTCGGACTAGTGAGTAAATCATACCTTTCATATGAGTAATAGTGCATGTACATTTTAATGCAAGAAATCACTCGGACATCGTTTCTCTAGCACTTAATTATGGTGTTAAATTCAGACTGTAGTACGCCAAGTTGACCTATATAAATACTGAAATTTGTGGTTGATAATTGTAGTAACATTTTATTAAACGAAACTTTTTATGAACACAACTTTAAAATTCAACGAATGAATTGTGCATGTTATATACGGTGTGATACGCATATACTAACATAAGTTGATAGTGTTATATGGCATAATTATGTATTATATAATGTATAGTGTTAATGTCAATGCTGGACCATGCTTTCAATGTCGTTTGGAGAATTAATAGTAACACTTCATTAAACCCAGGTCATGCACGCCGATATGGGAACTTTTGTTAACGTTTTGACCTGACCTTACACCGTGCGAATTATATGTTTGTATTGCAACGCCTCTGGTTTATCATATACAATAATATATTTATTCTACACTGTAAATGATGGTGTAGTGAGTTTTTAGTTATTTTTCATGTCCGAAAAGAAATAAAATTGCCGGTTACGTATTGTGCATAACAATAGCTATATCATCGTTTTCACAAATTTACTTATTTCAACTACATTGTATTTACGGATGGTACAGATGATCCGCGTCGTGCGAAAAATGGTTCTTATAACATATGCAGCTGCTAGTGTAGCTCCCGACCAGCCTGCACATCCGCGCAGTATGATAAGGAGCTTCCATGTCCGCTTCCATGTCCGCTTCCATGTCCGCTAATGAGACAACGAAACCTTCCGTGACTTAAGTGGGTAGCTCTAGCACTATGTGAATGCGTAGACTTTGGTGGAGCAGCGCTGGCCGCATATGGCATAAGACCCATTTTCCCATGACGCGGGTCAAATATTTCAGGTCTATTACAATGTCAGCGTAATACTAGGCGTTTATCACATCAATCTCGAACTATCCCTTTGTTTTGTTTTGCTTAAACAACAACAACAACAACAACAACAACATTTATTTCGGCAATTAAGCTACAAATAAGCTTCTAGCCTACAATTTGATAAGCAAATGGTAATTCTTCAGGTAAAGATTACAAAACACATAAAGGGCAATCAATCTTTTTTATCAAATGAACTGATTTCTATTATGCTATGCACATGCTCACTTGCTCACCTCTGATGTTTTGTCCTGTACCTTAGGCGTGGTTCCTGTGCGTTTTGTTTTCGACTTCTCAAAGGTCTCGAATTTAAGCAGCACGGCATCAATCTTGGAGACGATGCTGCCGATAGCGTGCTCCATCCGGTCTACGCGCCGAGACAGCACGGTGAACTCCTCATACGATACACCGGAAACTACGCCTTAATAAGCGCGGGAAAATTGTTTTGAATTCGGACTATATAAGTCGGTAGAATAAAATAGTGTATGGTAAATTATTACTTGACAATTTATCCTAAATTATAAACCTCGATCTGAGAAACAAAAAAGTCTGCTTAACTAGAGAACTAGATCGAAATTCGTGAAATGTCCTGTTTTTGGGCATGCTGGGCGATTTAAAACTGGAAAATTACAATTTTTAAAACAATTTACAGAATAATCATGTTTTTATGTGGATGCTTTTATAAAAAAAAAGGTGTGTCAATCATTGTTGTTGTATAGGTACAACACACGCTTTCAGTGGATGACGTGTTCTCTTCTTTTTTTAGTTTAAAGACGTATATATGCAAAATGCTACATTATGTCAAACATAAATTATATGTCGGTCTTAAACAACCTTTTGTTTCAAACAAAATCATCCTGAAAGTAATTCAAACAATGACGGTGTTTTTGTTCAATCACAAAAGAAAGCATGCTACAAAGTGTATATTATTATCTTCTTTTCACGGATGCACGTACCTGAGCGCGTGGACCTGGCTGACTTTGAAAGCTCGTCCACCTCCTCCTCCTCGCCCTCGCCCTCGCTGTCGTCATTGAAGCTCACCCTGCTCGTGGAGCGCCGGCCGCTGCCGGGGCGCTGCAGCCCGTCGCATTCCTTCGTGAGCGCCGCCTACGTTACGTACGAAGAAGGGAGGTAATTATTTGGATTGACGTGAGTCATATGTTTATAAATTGTAAAAGTTCTTGAAGTTCTTGGCAAAACAGTCATACAGCTAGCTGTTTATATTAAAATAGCGTTACCATGGTACTTAAACGTTGGAATTTGGTCTTGTTCAAATATATGTCCAATGTCTTAATTTTTGTAAATAAGTATGTTAGAAGCACCACAGCTTTATCAACACAGCTATTGAACTTGTTTCATTGAACGTGATTGATGTATTACATTTTCCTGTACCTCTAAGTAAAAAACCGGAAGCAAACGCCTAACAAATCCTTTATATATTTCAACTTATGAAAAAAAAATACTGTTTTACAGACGCAGTACCTTCTGGTCGTTGAGGTCCCCATCCATATTGGTTATTTCCGACTCGTTGAGTACCCTGTCTCCGTCGTTGTCATACTTGGCGAACAGGGCCTCAATCTCGCCGTCCGCGTAGCCTCGCCTGCAGCAGACATACGGACAATACAATGCGGAATGGATATACGAGTTTAATGATATATTGTTTAAGCAATATGACATTAATTCATATTATATTCCGATACAAGTTTAATAACTATCTTGGCGATTGATTTTCGATTTGGGTTTTAATGCGATAAAAACATTTGTTTTGTTTTTTCAAGACAAATGAGTATTCTTTATCTATAAATTATCACATAACAATAAACACAATTATTCGTTTATTACATGGTAATCCATTAAAATAATTGTATTGACAAAATTCATCGACTAAACTTCTCTGCATAATAAAACATTACGCTTCTCGTAGAAGGAAATGCGTTCACAGTTTCAAGTTATTTCGTGGTAACCCGCAAAACACAACTCTGGTCTTTTTTATTATTAAAATAAGTCGAATACCGATCTCGTGCACAATATAATTTGGCAATCATCATAAGAGCCTCTTTCTGGAAGAACTGGACTTATTGCATGTGCGTAAAGTGTCATCCCAGATTAGCCTGTGCAGTCCGCAAAGGCTAATCAGGGACGACACTTTCCGCTTTTATGGAATTTTGTGTTTAAAGGACGTCTCTTCTTAACGAAAATCCAGTGAAGGCGAATAGTTTCGTCCCTGATTAGCCTGTGTGGGCTACAAGGCTAATTATTATTATTATTATTATACCGGATTTATATAGCGCCCTTTTCATACAAGAGTGCACGTTCAAAGGCGCTTTACATAAGAACATTTGACGTATCGCAGATACGAATACATTTTGCAACACAGTTTCAAAAGAAATCGATCAAAGCTACTCAATTATACTATAAAACTACTCTATTATACTTATACTATAAGTACTACGTATAGCTATAA
>VMBQ01003843.1:95436-116280 GCA_007657795.1 Dreissena rostriformis
GAGCCTAAAGCAAGTGTAGAAAGATCAACACGATATTACAGGACTTGTAGAACTACTGAGCCTTAAGCAAGTGTAGAAAGATCAACAAAACATTACAGGTCATGTATAACTACTGAGCATAAAGCAAGTGTAGAAAGATCAACACGATATTACAGGTCATGTATAACTACTGAGCATAAAGCAAGTGTAGAAAGATCAACACGATATTACAGGTCATGTATAACTACTGAGCATAAAGCAAGTGTAGAAAGATCAACACGATATTACAGGTCATGTATAACTTCTCAGCATAAAGCAAGTGTAGAAACATCAACACGATATTACAGGTCATGTATAACTACTGAGCATAAAGCAAGTGTAGAAAGATCAACACGATATTACAGGTCGCGTAGAACTACTGAGCCTAAAGCAATTGTAGAAAAATCAACACGATATTACAGGTCATGTAGAACTACTGAACCTTAAGCAAGTGCAGAAAGATCAACACGATATTACAGGTCTTGTATACTAGTGAGCCTAAAGCAAGTGTAGAAAGATCAACACGATATTACAGGTCTGGTATACTAGTGAGCCTAAAGCAAGTGTAGATAGATCAACACGATATTACAGGTCGCTTAGAACTACTGAGCCATAAGCAAGTGTAGAAAGATCAACACGATATTACAGGTCATGTATACTAGTGAGCCTAAAGCAAGTGTAGATAGATCAACACTATATTACAGGTCGCTTAGAACTACTGAGCCATAAGCAAGTGTACAAAGATCAGCACGATATTACAGGTCTTGTAGAACTACTGAGCATAAAGCAAGTGTAGAAAGATCAACACGCTATTACATGTCTTGTAGAACTACTGAGCATAAAGCAAGTGTAGAAAGATCAACACGATATTACATGTCTTGTAGAACTACTGAGCATAAAGCAAGTGTAGAAAGATCAACACGATATTACAGGTCTTGTAGAACTACTGAGCATAAAACAAGTGTAGAAAGATCAACACGATATTACAGGTCTTGTAGAACTACTGAACCTTAAGCAAGTGCAGAAAGAACAACTCCTAAAGGTTACAACCATTCGCTTATAATTACAATTTGAGCCTATAGGAATTTGTTTTAATGTCTGATTGCAGTAATACTGTTATTTCATTCATGACTGTGCTAACTTTATTTTGCAATTCAATTCACCGGTTGATGATTTTCAAAGAGGAGCTGATTTGAAATAAAATTAATGTGAACTAAGTAAGATAATGTATTTCATGTCATAAGCACCATACATGTCAAAGACATCGAAAATAGGGTTATTGAATAGTTTGTATTACCCACGGATATTAAATTGATCAAACAGATATCATTAGCACATGGATTCGCAAGGATAATCGCGACATTGGAATTTATTTATCGAGACTGACTTTTAAGATATATATTTCGCCAATGACATGGAAATACCAATTGAATATCTTAAGATTACGTATGGGAACAAATAAAACTAAACTTCATTAACGCCCATATTCTTTCACAGCTTCTCAAGAAAATTACTTTAATATGATTGAGTCTGTTGGTAATTTACGTACGTCAGAATACATCCGAATATGATGACGTCTCACTGTTAAATTAAATGTTCCTAATCATTTTACGATTTATGTGTCAGCACAATACAAAGAAAAAAAATACAGATGATGAACGCACGTATGGCAGTGAAACATCTTCGATGGCATTATTACATATATACGCTCTGATTGAGAGGTTTGTTTGTGAGTTCTGTACATAAAATCGAAATCATTTAAGAAAATAATACATCTGCTTTGTATATTGATTTTCTTAACTGTTTAACATTAACGTCAAATAAATATGGACAAATTCCGATTAATTTGTTGTCAAAATAAAAAATTTATTATATAACCCTGGTGATGCAAAAATTGGTATTATGCCATCGCTGATCTACCCATGCCGTTATAAAGTCAGGCAAAGTTTTGTGGTCTCATTAGCGGTCATGGTAGCGAATGCAAAGGCTGGTCTAGAGCTACGCTGGCCGCATATAGCATAAGACCCATATGCGCATGACGCGGGTCATTGCCTTCATTTGAACAAAACACACTTGATGATAGTCGTGATTTTGAATTTTCACATTTACATTGGCGGTTTGACAGACAAAATGGGGGAGTATTGAAACACTGATGTATGCGAGGTATACCTAATAACAACAGGTGAAAACATCTCGCACATTAAACGCAATTCTAATATTGTTTTTAAACAAGCTCAGATGAAACACTTTATAACACGAAGCACTATATTTCATGTAATTTGGATTAAGTTACTATAAATTTAAATCTAACTGAACTCAAACACTGACTTAAAATAACAACGCTTTATTTGTATTTATATCAGTAGGCTAATATTTACGCTGTTACAAAGAAAAGCAATTCAATTTTTTGCGCACGCAACTTATGGTATCGTTGTACATGTACACGTCCTACTGATCTCGTACAAATGAGGTCAAAACAATGCATTGCATTTTATGTTAACTAATATTTTTAATGAATAAAAGAAGGACATTCTAGGAAGTAAGTTATAGTTTTGTTCATAGATTAATGTATAGCACCAACGTTGCAACGTCAACTCGCACTCCGGCAATGCGTGGCAAGTAGACATTCGGTGAGTTTCACAATGGCAAAGCAGGTAGTCAGATATATAAGAACACTATGGCACTTTTTCGTTGTAGTTTTTCCTCTATAGGATAAGACAACGAAAAGCAATGCAAAGTAAGGCAGGACGTGAATANTCCACGATCTTTGCTTGTTTCAGGTTCAGCTTGGTCAGCATCTTCTCGTAGCTCTGCAAGAAGCACATACATTAATAAGCTCTGCAAGAGGCACAAACTGTAATTATCCGTGCAATATGCACATATATAAATAAGCTTTACAAGTGGCAATAACATAAATAAGATATATAAGTGGCTGCTGCATAATGTATCGTATCTAAAACGCAATGAATACGCTTGAATATATTTCAGTATATTTCAAACCATAATGGCAAAGATATTTAGTTCTTTAATCGATTGCACCGACAACTGCATTCTTTTAAAACAACGAATCATTAATCCATTGTTTTAGTGCAATATCATGTTTACTGGCGAAATGGGCATCATCATAAATGTATTTGAAATAGAAACGCAATCGAGGACTGGTTCATATACTTAAAGGGACTTGATCAAAGTTAGGGGCATTTTTGTGTGTCAGAAAATTCTTTAAATTTCAAGATTTTTACAACAGAACCTGCATAGCTCCAGAATAATGACAAGAATAGAAATTAGGAAAGAAAACAAATATGCTTGTCCCCAGTTGGGCTTGAACCAGTGTTCTTTCAGATTAAAAGGCTATTGCTCGGCCATTCGGACTGTTATATAGCACTAGTAGTACTTGATATAAGTAATCCACGTGTCGTAACACAATTTAAAGAAAGCCAAAGAATCATTCCAAATCTGAATTGTCAGTATGAGTAAACGTCATTAGTGGTATTTCCCTCCCTGATTGACATAGTTTTTCTTTCAATCTGTTACAAAAATTTGGAAAATTGTAATCTCAACAAACTGTAAGCAAGTCCCTTTAAAGGATATTGTTTAGTTAATGTATAGCAGAATAAGAACGCACAGTTCTTTGTTGAAATTATTTACACTTTTATTTGAGGTTAAGCACGCTGACAACTTTGTTAAAAGTGACAAAATAATATGATAAATAATGACGAGAGGTAAAAACGAATCCCTACAACTGCGCAAATTCTTCACTGGTTAATTAACCCTTTCTCACTCAAAATAGAAGTGAAAATGGCTAATGCAAACAACATAACACCAGAACAGCCTTCGAGTAACTCGTAGTCTGCTTAGGTTTATGCTGTTTGCTGCTCATCGGTATCTTAGAGTTGCAAATGAAGGCTTTAAAACTTGAATCTAGTAAGAAAGGTCTCAAATTGAATTTGATTTTCTAATGGACTACAGACGAATCAAAATGCGTATCTGAGTGGTTATTGGTTAACACTGAAGAATGGCTGAAAGCATTCTGATTACATTCTTGAAGTATTCTCCCATCTCGAGCTCGTTCGGCTGGTTCTCGAGATCTCCCTTCACCTCGGAGTAGGTGTCGTTGATGATGGCCAGGAACATGTTGATGAGCACGAAGAAGACGAAGAAAACGTAGAGGATGAAGAACATCGGACCGAGCACGCGGTTGGCTTGCTCAAGAGCGTTGAAGTCAAAGTCGCCCAGGATGATACGGAACAGCGTGAAGCTGAAATTGACAGTAAACATAAAACCCGAATACAACATATTTGAAAAAATAGATGGAATTAGAATAAAAAAACAACCGAACATTTTGAAAGATCATGGAAGATCACTCAGTTGTTTGCCATTAGCTTTTAGATATGCGTAATGAACACCGGAAAATATCACAATAAACCACTCAGCAACGCTTACCTTTCAAGTATTGTGATAAGCATATATCGTTAAAAACCATAAAACATGTTATGTTTCGTGTGACAAGTCATGGAAGCTAACATTTCTAAACATGGGCACAAACATCACGATAGTTTGATGGCGAGTGTTTGTGAAGATTGAACGGTTCATCTACGTTAGCGGCGAATATACAATTACAACCTCAAAATGTACGCGGCAATAATTAAAATACACAACGGTTAAAACATTTATAACATATCAAATATATTATGCCTAAACGTTTATACGAGCTGCGTTCTGGAAAAACTGGGCTTAATAAATGTGCCTAAATTGTTGTCCCTGACTAGCCTGTGCGGACTTCACAGGCGTATTTGGGACTACACTTTATGCACAAACATTAAGCCCAGTTTTCTAAGAACGAGGCTCATATTATACGAATATTTCGTATATAAAGAAGAGCACGTACAATGCAGTCCCGAAGTTGGAGAATTCCTTGATCTGGGTGCCGAACAGTAGGAAGCCGAGCTGGCAGAAAGCGATGAAGATGATGAAAAACATCACCGCGAAGCCCGCCAGATCCTTGGCACACGAGCCCAGGGTGGACGAGAGCTGGGTCATCGTCTTGTTGAAGCTGATGTACTTGAAGATCTGCAAAACGGTGTTTACACTAAGTCGCGTTCCGGGAGAACGGGGCTTAATACATGTGCGAAAAGTGTCGCCCCGGATTAGCCTGTGCAGTCCGCACAGGCTAATCAGGTACGACACTTTCTGTCTTTATTTGATTTTTGTTTAGAATAATTCTTTTTAAACAAAAGGCCATAAACTGACTGCACATGATAA
The DNA here is from genome assembly GCA_007657795.1 of Dreissena rostriformis. Lineage (NCBI taxonomy): Eukaryota > Metazoa > Mollusca > Bivalvia > Myida > Dreissenidae > Dreissena > Dreissena rostriformis. Next base: position 100,717 of record VMBQ01003843.1, read on the forward strand.
TCTGGGACGACGCTTTACGCACATGCATCATGCTCGGTTTTCCCAGAACGAGGCTTACGCTGAATATGCGTATATAATAAATGGTGAACTGGTGATAGATTTGCTCTAGGGTTTTCGTTTTTGAAATGTTATGAAATAAATACATTGGGGATCCGCCAGACCTACAGTTTGGGATAGTATATGTTTCAAATGAGTATGGAAAATAAAACAAACGTTTTAATTATATTTATCAATATATGAAATATGAAATAGTATATATCACCATCATAACCATTGAATTTTTCACTCGTGTTATATATTCGAATCGTGACAAATACGGCACCTCACCACAATTATACTTATTATTCTACGTGTTAAGGTTTTATCTAAAATCGAAAGCTATATTCAACATCATTTAATTCCATGTAGCAATTAAGTTTACATCATACCTTGATCCACGCCAGAAAGACGTCGATGGCGATGGCGTTGTCGAACTGCGTCTGTCCGTACGCGAGAAACTCAAAATTGGCGTACTTATCGGGCTTGGCTAGGAGGTCCTTGAGGAGGCTGTCGACGGCGATCGTGCGGTACACGTTAAACGCAACGCAGATCACCGTGATCAGGATCACCAGGAGGTCCATGATGTTCCAGACGCTCTTGAAGTACTCGCATCTGTGCTTCCGGATCTGAAGTGCAGACACGTAATAGATATAGACAGTGTTAAGTTATATGCCAAACAGGGTCAATATTCGGACGACTTAAGCGGAAATGATGCATGCACCATGAACGATGAACGTATCAAAACGTCAATATGAAGAAGTGAAACTCCAGAAGCTGCAGCAGTATTGCAGTTTTATCATACACACCTCTGTGGTCCTTTATTTATGGCAAAGAACCAATTGCCAAAACGGTACAGTACGGCACAAAACGAAACAACATATACACATAGTAGAATAAAGCTGGGGTCACCGCCTTGGAACGGTCAATGCTAAGCATTGGGGGTTTAAACCAGTCAAGGCGATCAAATTGCTGTAAATATGTCGAGTATAGAGCATTCTTTTGTTACAATTTCAAGACAATTGTGCGATTCGTTAACGTCTTGGGAAATAAACCCAAATAGTTTTCAAATAGCTCCGGATAATTAGAATTTTCATACACGTTTGTTTTTAAAATATAAAATGTTATCATTAATCAAAATACTAACCTCGATGGCCTCCTCGATGGAGTAGTAGAGGATGAAGAGGACCATTATGAACTCGCACGCCATCACGAAGTAGTCCATCGTCGACACGTAGCGGAGGAGTTTCACGGTGCGCAGTGTGTAGTGCGGTATCGCGCCGCCCGTCGGCGGAAACTCCACCGTCAGTCTGAAATGATGAGCAAAACAAGGACTTTATACTAAGGGTGGAAAGACAATTGGCTTTTGATAGAAAAAACATACTGTTGATGTGGATTTCGACGATTATAGAGGCGACGGCAGCCGTGATGGTTGACAGTTATGAACTTCGATGCAATTTTTAAAATAACTATAATTAAGAAGACATACAATAAAAATCAACATTAGCGTAATTTAACGTATTTTGTTTATACTATTGTACAATTCAAACTATCACATCATTGGTGGATCACAACAAAACTATGTGAGAGCCGCTCACCTGACGACACAGAACAGGTTGATGTTGGCGTTGTAGAGCGTGAAATCAATCAAAACAATGCGTGTGGCGCGCTGAACCCACAGGTTGTCATACAGGTACTGGATGGTCTCGGTGGACTGGTTGAGGTTCGTACCCAGGTTCTGCACGTACCCGGCCCCGCTGTAGGTGGCTAGGAGTCCCCAGTGGCTCGAGCCGTCCAACTCCTTCTCCGATCGGTAGTACCACCTGGGAGATTGCAGAGAGAGAGATTTAGGTGGCTGGTTGGCAACGCCAATGTATATGTATTACTACTGAAAACATTCAAAACAACATACCGTTAAATCATGCGCAAGGGAGCTTATAATTGTGACAAATTTGTGAATAATGTTGTTTTACTACATGTAACAGTTAGTGCAATTGTAACAGTAATTGTTTTTCTTAAGCAACAAACGATTACCAATATTGTTTTTTTTAATCTTATTTTATTTGTAGAAATTAATTTTATTTCGCAGATATTATTCCCATTAATGAAAGTCAAACAATTGCATGTACACGCTCCCTGAAAAAAGGTTAGCTGAATCGAATGAGCACTGACACGCTCACATGTTCAAGGCTGGGACCATCAGAACTCTAACCCTGTGACGTATACTCACGCCGTCATGTTATCCTGGACGCCAAACGGCCGCTTGTTCTCGATCGAGTCAGCATACTTGTCGTAACACTCCCTGATCACGTCCTTGAAGTCGTCGTGCACGACGCACGAGTTGCTGTGCACCTGCAGCTGACGCATGCGCGGCACCCCGAGCAACTTGCTTTCGTAGTACACGTAGCCCAACTGCTCGTCCGGGACCGGCTGGCCGTTGTACCAGGTCTCCCAATAGGCACCTTGCAGGAGGGGACCTTGGGCGAACTGCACAGACAACACGAGAATTATTGTATGAGGTATGGTGATATATAACTGTGTTTATGTTCATTTGCATATTACTGTTATCCATTCGTCGTACAAGAGTTTGCTTCAATTTGCAACCACGTATGTATCTTCTAACAATTCTTTAATCCATCGCGCATGCTTTCGCGTCAATATAAATCATGTATCTGGATTTGTGTTGCGTCAATATTCAGTCACGTATTTATCTACTATAAATAATAGACGATTGTGCTTAGCTATATTATGTTATATATTATGGATCAATCTTTAGGAAAATCTATCCGTTGTGTACGTTTTTGCGTCTACATACAACTTTTTTCCCGAAATACTAGGAATCGGAGAGACACTTACCTCGGTGAATGGATATAACTTCTGTAAGAATGTACAATGGCTTAAAGTTGAAATTTGTTATTTTGTTTTAATTCTTAAGGCGCTAAAGGGAGAATATTGAAGCTTTATTTAGTTACAGTTGTAAAGAATTGTATAAGGGAAAGTTATTAAATAGTTTACGAAACCCAACATGCTTTCTTTTCATAATCTGAAGTTTCTGAAGGTCAACAATTTGATTAAAGTACACACGCTATTTATTGATTTTTTTCTCTATACATGTAAATAAAACAAGATAACTACAATAAAAAGAAGAACCACGGTTATACCGCCCAGAAGTCGTCGACGCTCGTTATGTCTCGAAAAGTGCCGTCGCCTTCGCCCGACGAGTCGAGGAACACGTCACTGATCACCTTCGTGTAGTAGAACATATCAGGCCCGGTCATCCCGAACGCCACTGACGTAAGTAAAAAAGGTCACGTGTGAATTCGTGCCAACGTTAATTCACAAGATACAATTCGTATCAGATATATGCATGTCCAGATACCTTTAGGATACTTATCACTAAATAAGCCAAGAAACCACGATTTATGTTGATTAATGACATTTGCAATGGGTTGAGTCATATATGAGTCATTAACAATTAAACAAAATGCACATTTATCACAACCTTTTATACTAGTAGTTACAAATGGTATAAAATAATAAACATGTTAGTTTAAATGATACAAATGCATATGTTATTCATGTTTGCAGCAATTTAATATCCATCGTTAATTATTATAATCAACGAAGTGTTTCAGAATTCCAACGGAGCGATGCTTTGCCTATGACGTCATGGTTGAGTTAACATCACGTACCGGTAGTGAGCATGGCGAGGAATACGCAGTACACGATGAGCTCGCGCAGCGTTGTTTTCACGTGCAGCTCCTTGTCCTCCGCTACGTTCTCCGTGTCTTTCGTCATCCAGATGGCTGCACGTGCAAAACACACATACGGTCATTGTGTATACATTCAGATAGTTATGAACTATACTATATTTCCTTAGAAAGACGGTGGAAATTGCAATCATTTTTGGTATATGAGACTTTGATTCGTTGACAAGCGTTAGTTTTTTCATAGTTTTGGAATAATTCAAATATATTTGCCTTATTCGGCGCCGGACTGAAGTGCGGCGGTCTATATGGAATGGTCGGTAGTAATTATCATCTTATTTTTGTATGTTTACAGTTTTTATTAAAAATGTGTTTTTGTTTGACTACATACAATTATCAAGTTAATCCGTTTTTAACGATTTCGTTTTTTCAAGCAAAACGTTTTACAACTTATTCATCCGATTATGGTAGGTTAACAAAACACAAAAAATCAAAGCAAGTCAAACCGGCCACAAATTAAAACAGCATCAAAAAAGTGAAACCGGCCCACACGCACAACCGGAAATAGAACCTAATAGCAATTCGCACACTTTATGGTACATGTATAAGCAATGTGTAATTTATTGGTATATATAATTGGTATATATATTTTTGCACCGACTCTCGCTGTATATTGCCTTCTCTAAAATACCCAATATTATTTATTTTTTAATTTGACAATGTACCGATTTATTTTTGATGTTTATAATTTGAATGACCTGTGACTTTGTTTTATATATATTATATTGACATTTTATGTAAACTCATAGACTTATTGTCTTCTCTATTATCAAATAAACTAAACTATACTGTGATATTTATTTGTTCACGGTTGAAACAAAAAAAAAAGGTTTTAATTAGTAGGTGTGATGTGTAGCTGCATTATTTTGGAACATAAAACGTACCCGACACCTTACCAAATAAATAATTCTGAATTTCGTTTCCTGTTTTCTCTATTTAGATTAAGCATGCGAATAGATGATATATTTTTGTAATGTCGTGTTGATGGAATTCGTTTGATCTGTTGTCTTTATTCACGTAACATTTACTCGCGGGAAATAACGTGTTAAGAGAAAATATTTCGCTTGCTTTTACGCTCACTTCATTTGAACCGGCATTCGAGAACGTCTATTGTTATTAAATTGTAAGTAAAACATTTTCAACAAAAGTGAATTATTTTTTTCAGATTTGTATAACTGCCGACCAAATACATGAATCAAATACAGATTTTTCCAGGTCAGATGGTCGTTTTGGAATGTTGTGCTATGCACTTACAGCCGCATAAATGTTTCTTTAATTAGTGTGCATATATATTCAATAATTAGCTCTTATTAAAATATGAGAATAAGTTTCATTCAGTTTTATTACATTTTCCTTTATGTCCGAGGATGAACTGATGTTTAATTGTAACATAGGTCGGTATTACGTAGGGAGGCAATGATCACACCTTATTATTTTTTAACTTGTGTCGCAATATAAACTGATAAATGGCGCCACTTTGATGCTTCCTGTTTCAGTCCGACAAATTGAGCGTGTTTGATGAGTAGTTTATGGTGTAAATTGAATATACTTGTTTACAAGGAGTTGTATAGACCACTGATAACATTGTTTATAATGTCAAAGTTTAATTTTAATACCCCTTCCCGCCCGCCCCCACCGTCTTAATCACAAACTTGTGTTTGTTCTTTTATAACTGCATACCAATACATTGTACCTAGCTTTTTTGGTTGAGTTTGCAATTATTTTTTTTTTTCATTTTTGTTGGATTTTCTTTCTCTGGTTTTAGATACATTTTCCTCAGGTTCTGACATTGCAAGATATATGCCTTTCTATTCAACACAATTAACTCTTTTTATTACGGGTTCGGGCTGTGATGTTTACAGATTTCATCAGTCCATAACCTCCTTTTTCTTTTTATTCTTTGCGTGATGTATTCACACTACCCTATCTTGGACGATAATTTAATCATCTGGTCCCGATTTAACGTCCAAGAATCAGACTTAATCAAATGTTACCCATACCGGTAATTAAAAAACCGGATGCGCGCGAAATTATTCATGAATAAGGCTTAAAGTCTGTCTTAGCACGGGTATCGAAGGAAACGTTAATGAATATTTTATGTTGTTTTCTCCGAAACACAAGATTTAATAACCTATTGACGTAGGACATCAACCTAATAGACCAAAGTTCGTGCTAATTAATTGTCGATTATTTCGTCTCGGCACAGATATACCACAAACAAGTACAATATGCACTGAGAAAATATTTTGTTGGAGACGCTCCTGTGCGATTTTTATTATTTTAGTTTGAGTGAGAATTTGATTTGTCAAGGCTGACCCAGCTATTATTTTCTTAACTGTATCCATATAAAAGATTGTGTGGATGTTTATGATATATACAACAAATATGACGTTTCCGCCAACAGACATTCTACGCAATGAAAAGTATGTTACGGTTCGCTTTTTAAAAGCTTCACAATATGTATTTTACAGCTGATTAGCTATTACCTCAATTGCATATAATATAGTGTGTTTTCACAAAGTTGTAAAATATAAATAAATAATGTTTGAAACGAGCCGATAAGGTAATGTTAGTCCCTATGGTATAATGTTTAATGTTAATAATACTGTTCTTTAATTGCTCCTTAAACTTACATGTCAGGTAAAATTAGTATACGGGCAATTGAAAACCCTGACCACTTTTTAATGTATTCTATCATGACATCAGTTCTAAATTTTTAATTGAAGATCAATACGGTTATTTTACTGAAAACAAACTATTTTGTATTAAAGAAATGTATTTCATTATATTTAGGTTCGAACGCCCTTGGTGCGAATGCAATATATACTTTCTGTACGCTTGGTACGAACGTAGTGAACTCTCTCGACTACTCCAGAGGCATCACAAGTTATATTGTGTGATACAAACTATACGATTACTACTTCCCAAATCGACCTTACTTGACCGATGTTAAAGCGTTTGTTTGTTGCCGTTGTCCATTCTCAACGATTTATGTCCGTTTATGTTTTTTCTTTTTTTTTCTTTTTTTTTTGTGTGGACAAGTTCTTAATCCGTAATGCTGTAGACACATTTAGATTAACTAAAATACATGTTAATATCTTCGTGTTTATTCATCGTTTATTCAATAATATCTGTTATTGAAATTACTATTATAATTGTGCAACATATGATTGTACGTGCAATTGTCTGAGTGTTTCGTTCTATTCCAATGGATATATGATAGACTAAATCAAAACCAAACTTACATCGGATCCCATGAGCGATTTTCCCTAGGATCGTCGTCGGCTTCTCTTCGGCAGGGGAGGCCTTGGCACTCAGCGGCCGCTGCTTCTCGGGGCCACCGAGCTCATCGTCCGGCGTGATCAAGTCGGGATCGTCCCGGATCTTGTCCTTCCCAAAGTCAAACTGGGAGCCGGGGTTAGATCCCCCGCCGTAGTCTCCCCACGCCGTCTTGGATTGCGCGCTCATGGGTCGTTTGGACATGGCTGGTGTCGCGATAGTAATCCTTTATCAGTGGTCGTCTGTCCTTTGTGATTAACTTTCTACTTACTTATACAGTCAAGCTTTAATTGTTCAACTTAAAACTCGTTTATTAAATGTTATATTAGGCTTATATAACATAGGTAACCTTTTATTTGTAAAATTATCTACACTCTTACTAGCAGATTCAATTTTGGTTGTCTGATGAGCGAGGGCTAGGGTTATGTCTTATATAAGGCTGTGTTGCGGCAATCGATATAATTAGGCAGGTAGAATCTGTTATTGATCTCCAATAGATTTCTGACATTGCCGAATAACGTAATGTTCCTTTTCTTACAGGTTCTTGTGACGCACAGTGTATTGTATATTAGACCGTTGTTACCGCTACATAAAATGTGACTTGCGGTAACTTAAAACTGAAACAAGATATCTACGGACTCGAGAGAAGTTCTAAGTATTCGTAATTTATGTTATATAGAAACATACATAATATCAACACATTCTTCAACTCAATTTACATAAACTAAATTCTGTTTCGAATGATTATTCTAGTTCATAAAAGATGGTAAGTTTACTTAGACCGTTCTTCATTTATTATGTATAGTTTGTATCTTTAACTTGTTAAGTAAAAAAGTGTCAATATATATGTCACAAAAAGAAAATTTAAATTAGTTTATCATCAGTTTATTGCATGATAATATATGTCTTTCACTGTACAATAAATACCGCAACATTAATAACCCGCGTTTAGTGTTATTATTGGACACAATGTATTCATATGAGTTTATTTTAATTAACACACCTTTCTTCTTTCAATTAATTTTGATAATTGTATTTTTATGTCTTTTACTATGTATACACTCTGTAAATATGAATTTAAGCGTATAAATACAGTAAGAATATGTTTGTTTTTACTTTATTATTGTTTTTCATTCAAATGATATCGCCACGTATAATATCAACTATTTCATACTTATGTTAAAATATCTATAATCGTGAAAGAATAACAATTCTTTAATGGCGCGACCATAAACATTATGTTAATTAATAATAAATTAGAAACCTTTCACGCCTGCTTAGCAAGAAGAAAGTGTGCTGAGCCGCAAAACTTCCAAACCGGGCCGAGGTGTTTCACAGACCATATGTTATTGCCCTGCACAAATTATCAATTGAATCGTCGTAAATACATTTATAAAAATGATTTTATCATTATGGACAATTTCAATAGCTAATGTTTTACCTATAAAATCAGATTTATCCTTTTAACAATTGAATGCCTAAATAAACCTATTACATTGCAGTTTTACTTATATGAAACTTTGTCATTCTTAAACAGTTAGAAAAAGTACATTCTTATTTTCAGGTGCTTTAATGAACACGCAACGTCAGCCAATTATTGAAGCTATATTTAAGACAACGTCTTTTTATGAACACGCAGTCCAGATTTCAAAATATATTTTAAACATCTGGTTCATAACAGATAACTTCTGAACACTACACGATTCTGTTGTGCTTAAAGTATTTTTTCTGTGGCCATCGCTTCCGAAAAACGCAAAATTCTAGTCAAATGACAAGAACTCTACACGAACACGCATGCGCCTTGGCTGAAATCATTACACCAATTCTGACTAAGGCATTATCAGTCTTTACTCGTAATTTTTTTATTTTTTTCTATCAATATAAAACTTGAAAACTTGTTTTGTTAACACATGACGCTACGGTAGAGCTCGGTGATGTACATTACAAAACTGACCTTACTTCGGCCATCAGGCTAGGGCAAACACTTTCGTAAATAGGTGGCCCAGGTGGGGTTTTCTGTTGGTACAAATAAGAACGAGCATGCAGTTACAGTCTCCTGCGGAGTTCTTAAATCCAACATTCGAACTTGGATAACAAATATTTTTTTTTTTATAAAATCATGCTGATCAATTCCCGAAAAGTGCGTCTATCAACTAAACCTATGACTTGTTAATTATTTCGTAAAAAAAAAAGAATACGAAAGATAACGAAATACTATAAGAAATATAGTTTCGTTGTTAAAATTTCTAGTTTACTGAAAAGCAATGATTGAAAAGGGAAAAGTTTGATTTACCAACAACTGTAATAATAAAACATGTGTTTGGATTGGTCGTGTCCTCTAACTAAACCAGAATGTGTAACATTATTTTAATTGTTAAACTTCTGAGCCACTTACCTACTTTACCCGCGTATGTGTTAATGAAGCAAATAACGGCGAAACTTCTGGGCTCCTCGATGATGCTAAGGAGCCAATTTCATGTACTGGTTCTCGATCAGGCTGCCCACCTCGACCTTGAGGCCATGGTACCTGGTGAACGTATAAGTGCAAGAAATGTAGTCATGTTTTTAGTATAGAACCTTCATTAGAGGTGATCATTTGTGGCATGTTCTGAGAAAACTGGGCAAAATGCTTGTGCGTAAAGTGTCATCCCAGATTAGCCTGTGCAGTCCGCACAGGCTAATCCGGGACGACACTTTCCGCCTAAACTGGATTTTCGCTAAGAAGAGACATCATTTAAACGAAAAATTCCATAAAAGCGGAAATTGTCGTCCCTGATTAGCCTGTGCGGACTGCACAGGCTAATCTGGGATGACAATTTACGCACAAGCATTTTGCCCAGTTTTCTCAGAACACGACACATTTACTCGTTAATATTCATGACCGTACGCAATTTTTGCTTACAGAAGTTGCAAAATGACATCATTGTTTACGATATGGCGTCAAAGAAAATGCAATCGAAACTGAACAGGGATTCCTAGGTCAACTTATTTCAATTACCGGTATTCAATAGTATTTATCTTTACTTTATGCTAGGTCATAAACATACAAATATGTACGCATTCCTAGGGCAAATCGGATGGCGGCAAACATCTACCAGCGCACAAAGAAATTTTACGGCAATGTTGAGGACAAGAAGGATCAAGTGTGACGATAGAATGTAGGCATCGTGTCTATAAGGTCGCCAAGTGACCGGCAACGAAGTACCCAAATAGAACACTTGAATAGTTGTTATAATTGTGACTTTCCAGCTTTCATAAACGAGATCACACTGCAAACAAGATGCTCATATACGTTATCGTTTTTATTCACATATTGGACCCTTAACCAAACGTAACGCGTATTTGAGACCATCTGCATAACAAACCATTGAGAATTGCCTCGTCAACAACAGTAAGATTTTTTTCTAAAAAAAAAAACAAACTTTATCGTATTCATTTAACACACTGAATTGTCTGTCAAACACCAACGTCGTACTTTCACTCGCTGGCGTTTCGTTTGCTGGAGTCGTCGCTTTCGCCGTTTTAAATCGTCATGTGCAGCATAGTCTTCGCGGCCGCACGATTTTCACCCTGTCCAACATAAGTGGTTAACTGCTTGGGCGCGACTGCAGTCCATCACAAGGTCAACACGCAAGGCGCTGTTTAACATCCCACAGGGTAACATCAGTCTGCAGTAACCAACCCTCAACAGCAACACAGTCGCGAACAGATACCTATGGGACGCAAAAACTGCCTTTTGTTGAAAGAGACTGATATGTTGGGTTAAGTTGACATTATGTTGGGTTAAGAAGATATTGGGATACCACCAAAATAGTTAAAATATTCCGCTCTGACCCTATTCCAAAATGGCTAAAATCGTGCAGATGTGCGGAAAGACTAGACCGGAAGGTTTTATAAGTGGCTTTAACAATGCAAAAACTAAAAATCGCCCAAATTTATAGGGGCTGAAGTTTCATATTTGTCATGTAGCATCATCTTAAAGTCCTCTACACAGATTGGTAACACAATGCCCCTGTGGTAAGAACGGGCCCCAGCATCAACATTTTCCATAAATTATAGGAAAACCTTCAAATACCCACTCCCATACTCCTTGGCCAAATTTGATTCAAATTAACAGGAGACCATCTACCAATATAGCTAAAATTGAATCCGCTAAGATGAGTTATTAGGTCACAGGACAAAGAAAGGGCTTTGAAAAAAAGCAGACTGAAATCTTTACTGAAATCATACAATTAAGCATTCAGATTTATGCCGAATATATCAGAGCATGTGTGAAACGATCCGCCATTGTATGCTTTCTGTACCGAAGAAATCCGAATGAACCGAACATAACGTAATGACAACCGAACATAATGTCAACTTAACCCAGCATACTGTCAACTGAACCGAACATGATGTCAACTGAATCGAACATAATGTCAACTTAACCGAACATAATGCCAACTTAACCGAACATAATGTGAACTTAAACCAACATAATGTCATCTTAACCGAACATAATGCCAACTTAACCCAACATAATGCCAACTTAACCCAACATAATGTCACCTTAACCCAACATAATGACAACTTAGCCCAACATAATGTCACCTTAACGCAACATAATGCGAACTTAACCCAACAAAATGTCACTTTAACCCAACATAATGCGAACTTAAGCAAACATAATGTCAACTTAACCCAGCATAATGTCAACTTAACCCAACATAATGCCACCTTAACCCAACATAATGTCAAATTAACCTAACATAATGTCACTTTAACCCAACATAATGTCAAATTAACCTAACATAATGTCACTTTAACCCAACATAATGTCAAATTAACCAAACATAATGTCACCTTAACTTAACTTAATGTCAACTCAACCCAACATAATGTCGACTTAACCCAACATAATGTCAACTAACCCAAACATATCAGTTTCTTTGAACAAAAGGCAGTTTTGGCGTTCCATAGATATCTTTAAACGTTTATGATGTGTTTGAACGGTCGTTATTCTGCGCATGTCGGTACCTACTTATTCGAATATCAGTATACAACAACAACAACAACAACACAAACATTTATTTCAGCAATAAAGCTTATACAAGCTCTTAGCCTACACATATGAACATGAAATTTTGTATATATACAAGTAATGGCAGATGTAGATCAAATGTTAAATTGAACACATGGTGTTAGTGCAATAAATATTTCTTTAACATATGTTTGAATGGTGAACAATAATTATATACTCATTTGAAAAAAATATATTAAGCATTGACAACAATGTGGTGTTAAGAAGTACAGTATTCATTCACTCAAAATCATTTTATCATTCAATATCATAAATAATTAATAGCTTTGCCATTTTGTTAAACATCACGGTTTATATTGAATAATTGTTCAACATGTGTTATTAAAGGGGGAAAAAGCAAAATAAAAACAACAAGTGGAGTCGAAACAAACTAGTATTGTTAATGATGCTATTCAAATTTATAATTAGGGAGAAATTAAATTTGAGTTAAGATATGTTCTGCGTGAAATAAAAGATGTAAAAGAAAAAAGTATAATATATAACTGAACTTCAATCTGATACATGCTAATTATTGCACGGTGAACTTGCAATAAGTGTCTTTATTCTGGCATAATAATAAATTAATTATTTATTGTAATCGATGCAGGTTCAGAGTCAACAGATGGTTCAATAACTAACGTTTTGAAAGTTTTGAGACTTTTTCATTTTAGCTCGTTTTATAGAAATTGAATTGATCCCATTGGACAGAAGGACGGTTCATGAGGATATTAGTAGTATGGATCAATGTATTTTACTTTGGCCTTTGAGCATTTTTCAAATTAGGTCGGTGTTTAGATCTTGTAGAAAGTTTCATTTCCTCGTTTTTGTATCTTGCTTGATAATGCATTTACCTAATAAGATTTCTACTAAAAAAAGTGTTGTTTTTTCGTGTCATTTACATGAACAGTAAGGTATTGTTGTGCTGCCATGGGATGCTTATTGGAGGCCACCGATTGTGGAATTCCATATCTTTTGTCAACGTAGCCATTTAATATATCTGAATGTGGCAGATGTCGTCCTCGAACTTTTTAAAACGGGTCGAATTTCGTCTATTGTTGAGTTTTCTGAGCGGTTCGTTTCCGCTGTACTGGGCTCTCCTTGATTATACCTGACGGTATTAGTTTCAACAATCTCGCCAGGTATTCGTTTTTAATAGGCCTTTACGATCAAAGACCATCGGTTGCGAATGACATGATCAATGTGGAAATTGAATGGGATTTTTAAGACATTAAAGTAGGCGGCAGTTTCTGTTCTGCATTTGTTTTACTGTCTCCATTTAATTTCGGATGAAGAAAGATAACTCACTTCAGGGTTATGTATCGTGTACACGAGATTATCTCCCATCTGCGCTCTTAAATACGATTGAGCCTCGCTCCGTGAAAATGTGGTTTAATGCATGTGCGTAAAGTGTCGTCCCAGATTAGCCTGTGTAGTTCGCACATGCTATTCAGGGACGATATCTTCCCTCTAAACTGCATTTTCATCAAGAAGAATATTCCTTTAAACAAAAAAATACAATACAAAGTGAAAGTGTCGTCCGCGATAAGCCTGTACGGGCTGCACATGCTAATCTGGGACGACACTTAAAGCACATGCATTTAACCCCCTTTTCACAGAGCGCGGCTCCATTATATCTGATTTTTATAGGCGATCGTTGTCGCTAAAGGGCGTTGATTGATATTATGGTGAGTATCGGTCATGTTTCAGCTTCACACATGGCTGATTGGTGTATTGTCTTCAGTCATGCGTGCAATGTTTCGAGAAATGACCCGCGTACAAAGTCAGGCAGCCCACAGCTTAACAAATATTTACTGTTGTGTTCACCATCCGTTAGCTGGTTTCCCTTCAATAGAAGTTGACCCGCCATAAAGTTGTTTTCTGTAGTCTCAGATCTAAACATGTATACTCATTCGTTCGTGCACACATTTACTTATCCTGAAACATGTACAAAGCTACATAAGTGAACACTATAAAGCCCAGCATTGCGTGCTCATACGGTTGTGCGTATCATGCCATTTAAAATTCTGGATCATACAAGCTGTATGTATCATTATATTGTACGAAGATGGACGCATTTTTCATTTCCTGTTGATCGATTCCCGGATAAACAATAACTATGCATCCACCCACCATCGTCCATAGTCATTATACAAATGCGATGAATACTCTTCCTCTGCGACCGTTTAATCACGTGATAGCAATAGGTCGATGATAAATACATGTCGAATGTCTGCGTTGAAAGAGTACAAGTGCGTGTCGTTGTCCAATGTGTGCATTTGTCATAAACATTTTCTTATTGCGTTATATGAATTACACGGTCTTCAATTAAACTGTTGCACTTATTTATAGTTTAAAATTATAACGTACTAAATTAGTCGACATGGTCTATTAACGAAGTATTTAAGTAATTCGATTCCTTCTTCAAGAAGTGTTTCTTTCATTTCACTTACATGAACATGTAGGTAGTGTTGAGCTGGCATGGGCGGATGTCACCGATTGTGGAATTCCATATATTTCGTCGACGTAGCCATTTAGCATATCTGAATGTTGCAGAAGTCGTCCTCGTACTTTTTCCAACGGGCTGTTTTTCCTCTATTGTTTCGTATTCTAAACGGTTCGCTGTACTGGGCTCGCCTTGGTTATACCTGATGGTATTAGTTCCAATTATCTCGTCAGGTATTCGTTTTTAATAGTCCTTCGAGGTCAATGACGATCGCTCGCGAATGACGTGATAAATGTGGACATTGAATCAAAGATTTTAGACACTAGAATAGACGGCAATTCTGTTTCTGGTTGTGCACATTTTGTCTTTTTGCATTTCATTTCAGGGAAGAAATATAACTCACTTCAGGGTTGTGAATCGTGTACACGAGATAATCTCCCATCTGCCTTCTTAAATACTAATTCTCGGTGATGTACTAGTATTATCATAATATACTGTTTGTAAAGGAGATCGTTGTCGCTGAAGGGAATTTGATTGATATAAATGTGAGTATTGGTCAAGTTGTTGGCAATGTTTCAGCTTCACACATGGCTAATTGGTGTATGGTGTTTAGTCATGCGTGCAATTTTTCGGGTGATGACCCGAGCACAAAGTCAGACAACCAGAAACTTAACTAATATTTACTGTTGTGTTCACCATTCCGTAGCTGGTTTCCCTTCAGTTGAAGTGGACCCGCCATTAGACGAATTTGTTTTACGTAATATCAGATCTAAACATGTAAAGACAATCGTTAGTGCACACATATTATACTAATCTTGCAACATGTACAAAGCTATATACAAATATTTAGTCCAGCATTGCGTGCTCATACGGTTCTGTGTATCATGCCATTAAACATTTTGTGTCATACAATCTGTATGTATAATAAAAATGTATGTAGCTGGACGCATTTCTCACTCTATGTCGATCGATCGCCGGAT
>VMBQ01003844.1:0-11953 GCA_007657795.1 Dreissena rostriformis
TTGAAATACTCATTATTCAAGCACCAACATATTTGAAGTAATTATCATCCATCTTGTTTTTTATGTGCCTCTGACAATTTAAAGTGCACATAAATCAGTGTTTTTTACAACCCTTACTGCAGTGTTTGTTGGAAAATGAAAAATAACAATGTTCATTATTTGTAGCAATTTAGCTGGAGTCTTAAAATTAAACTAATTAACATTATACAAGTAATGTTATAAGCTACACAGAAAGAAATTTTTGCAGTTTATTAATGACAATTTTAAAGCAAGCGCGATTCATAAAACAATGTAAATTACATTTTAAATAAGTTCACATGACAACATAGCATTGAAGTTGTAAGAGAAATAACCTCCACATGAAACCGTTTTGGAGTGCCATGCGATTATTATCGTTGACAAATAGGTAAGACACGAACCCTGCGTTGACGAGTTAACACGGTAAGCTTATTAGCGAGTTTAAACCAAAGTTCTCGGAAAGTCTGAATACAAGTGCTTTATGTTGTGCTTTATCGCAACAAAACATCATCATAAACATACTGTTTTATGTTGTGGGTTTAAATGGGATTTACATTTCGTAGCTAGGGGTATTGAATCTAACGCACCGATATTTTCCCCTCCGTTGTCCTTTATTTCGCCTTTCAGTCTGAGTCATTGAATATGAAATACTAAACTGCGTAGATACGTTGTGTATCTGATAAGAGTAAATATATAATCATTTTATGTCAATCTTAACAAATCTGTACTAAAGTAAATGAGCGATTTGGTTTATTTATTTTTGTAGTAATGTAATACATACATTGAACACGTACGTATACGTCATTAAATGATATAGGGGAGGTTGACAAACATACACAGGAAATATATGGAGTGAATAACGGATATCCAATACGTACAAAATGAACACATAGATATACATTGAGGTACCATAAGTTCTCAAAAATCAACGGAAATTTCGTTAAGTATTTCGTAAAATAAAGGTACCAAATACAAAATCAATGTTCATTAAAGCAAAAGCCGAAATTTTTAAACGAGATGTTTTCGGTTAACATGGATGTTTGTAGATATAACATGCACGTTTTTAATTGTTCGTGTCACAATTAATTCCATTTTAATGTCCCGCGACTATATCTATTCATACGACACAAGAACACTAAACTGGTACCATGTTATTGTTCATGTGTCGTATGTATAGATATCAGTGCGGGGTTATAAAATGGAGTTAATTGTGTACACAAAAAAATAAAAAAAAGCATTTCGTATCTAAAAACATTCATGTTACCAGAAAACATCTCGTTTTGAAATTTTGGCTTTGCTATAAGGGACATTGATTTTTAATTGGGTAACTTTATTTTACGAAATACTTTACGAAATTTCCGTTGATTTTTGAGAATTAATGTTACTTCAAACTAATTTGTCTGAAAAAAAATATTTTTCGGACATGGAGGTTGTCCTCAATTGTGTTACAGTACAATCTGATAAGTAATTAAAAACTCGTACCATATCGTTATCGTGTGACTGCGCATTATCCGAAAACCACGTACATATTTATTTGATGTCATGCCGAAGACATCGCTTTTTAGAAACTTCATCCGAATTCTTATTATTTTTAGAAAAAAAGGTATTGATACGCATCACAAGTATGTGGTATAGTATACGACATCAGGCATGACATAATATTTAACAGTTTAGATGCGTTGACCCCATTTTGAATAGCATGTGTGTTTGTATGGTGATATTACCCTATATGATAGAGGGAAGTGGCAATGTATGAATATACACTCAAAGCATGAATCCTCTGATTATGTTTTATTTACCTTATTTCAAATGTTAATGTCGTAAAAAAGAAAAGTGCGGCACGTATAATTGCATAGGCGTTTGTATGACAGTTACTTATATGATATACAGAAAGTAAATCACGAGACGAAACATTTATACTTACCCCTGACCATTTCAATTTCATTAGTTCCGTTAGTTGTGCATCTGAGTAGAACCCAGCCTCGGCCATCTTGGCAATATATTGTTCATCCAGAATAAGAACCGTCTCGATTGTTAGGTTTTGAATTGTCTCCCTCCGCTCTCGAATATGAACACGGTCTAAATTATAACGACCATGCTATATGTTAACACTAGATAGGATCATCTTTTCATAAGTATTGTATGATATAGACTCTAAACGATTTATCCTGACATAAATTAAAACTATCAGTTGTATAAAACTGAAATGGTTTAAGTTTTTTCAGCTGTGTAAGTAAAATGTTCGTACGAAATCATGCACATACAGGTTTGTTTGCATATAAAGGCATATTGTACAACTACAATACAGTGCGATCCCAATGTAAATCATGTTATGTTTATAGTTGAAGATCTGTTAAAAAAGCAGTGGATGGCAACAATAATTTATCTCCTGGTAGGGTTTCATTGTCTAATACATTGCTTAGAATCCAATGTGTTCGTCATAATAAAGTTCATGTTTCGGCATCATATTAAAAAACCCACAAAACATCAGAACGTACAATAACAAAAACGAATGAATACGTTATACAAATAGTTATACCCCTAAGAGTGTCCGTCTCTCTTGTTGCTCTCTGTCTTTCCGTCTTGGATACTAAGATTTCCATATGCTCTTCATGTGTACCACGTTCCGTCTGATCTGTGCCATTGATTATCGTGTAAGACCAGTTTCCATATTCAAACCATCCAATCTGAATGAAGAAATCGTTTTTTTTTGTTATATTTAAGGATCGATTCTTATTTTTCGGGCTTTTATGCAGTATGAAAGCTCAGGGCGAGTTTAGAAAATTCCGTGAAGCGCGCTTCTCGGTAAATTTTTAATACTCGAACTGAGCGTTCATACTGCATAAAAGCCCGAAAAATAAGAATCAATCCTTATATTAATATTTGTCCTTTGATTTGAAACAATAAAAACATATCCGAGCATACAAAAACAACTCAGAATTGTATGCTTTAAATGAGGCAACACCTGCTGTAATCTTAGTTTCGGGAACAGCTACTACCCGCCCCTTAACTTAAGCCATTAAGGTGTGTTATTTATTATTCCTTCGCGAAGAAAAGCAGTTCTGAAGTTTTAATATTAACTATAATTACACGTAGCACATTTTTTGGATAATTAAAATATCGATTGCAGCTAAAACTGTGCTGTAGAATAGATAAATGCCATCATTTAAGCTTTGACAGGAGTCCTAAAAAAACTAAATTTAGCATAAACGACACGCTTACCTCAATGGCAACTGTAATCCAATATTTATAACAATAAAGTTACAACGATATACACTTCCAGTGTCTGTTCTTAAGGTGTTATGCATGACAAACACACAATCCGAAATACGTTTTGGATTCGTTCGATGCTTAAACGAACATTTAACTGTTAAAAATCCAACATGCACGTCCATATTGTTGTCCTAAAATGTTTCGTTACCGAAATGAAGTCACACGAGATACGTCATAAATTGCGTAATCAAGTGATGAAAATAAAATACGGAAAGCTGGTTCGGTAATATATTTTTAAAGAAACAATTGACGACTAGGAAAATTGATGGGATTAATCGAATTCTAGGTCGGTGCCGAATAAAGCGAAGTTTATTTTGCTTAGCTCTAAGCCTCGCAAAATAAACTTCGCTTTATTCGGCCACGACCTAGTTTTCTCTATATTTTGTATCCAATTTTGCTTTTGTTTTAAACGAAACATCAAAGAAACACAAGTAAACAAACGGGTAATGTGAATACATGTTTTTTACTATATTTACAAAAGTAGTGCGGTCACGGTACTGGACACTGTATAACTACGCGTCAGTGTCTTGAAACCATTGGGCTGATTTTAGAAGCTCCTTCGAAAGCGGTATCGCCGGCTTACGGGTTACGCAAAATTAACAAGTTCATGTTTCTACAGAAATTAGAGTAAATGTAAATATAAGAGGTATAACCATGCCTATTCCTTCGCACTATGAAACAGGAGACACAATAACGGGTAAAGACGGGATATGTTTTAAACAAATAATCCGCATACGTATAACAATATATTTAATTTAGATATAAACCAGATAATGTTTGTGAAAATTGCTTTCATACAAGCGGTCAATTTTGCCTCCACGATTATAATACTGCCAGTATACATTAATTTCAGATGACAATTTCAAGTGGTGAAATATTTCAATAAGGCATTAACCGACCCATCACCACTGTAAACAACATCCACTTAAAATCTGCTATGAACGTTCGAATGACCGTCCCGTGCAGCATTTAATAAACTTGTATTATTTTACAATGTGACTATCTTCACGTATAAACTTTGGAGTGTTTATAAGGGTTTGCCGAGTCACGTTGTATGACTTACATAGTTACCAATTGATCATTCAGACTCGAGAAATCTTAAACAATACAAACCGTCTCAGTGTATAACACGAGACGCTTAATTATTGCATGAAATCCCGTAGCATCATACGATGAGTTATAAAATAATTTGAATCATCATATTGCTTAATATTTCATACAGATTTTCAATATTCAAAAAGGTTTAACATGCTAATGCATGCTTGTACCTAACCCGAGTATTGTATGAGTATTTCTCCTTAACATTGGCCACGTCAGTAATACAACTAGTGTATGTACGAATTACTTAACGCATAGTTATTGTTTTTCTCAATCAGAAAAGCTTACAAGTGTATTGCATAACGAGACATGCATTCTGTCATCATCATTATTCTCTAGGTGTCCGACTATTACGCAATCTTTCACGTGACTGATAAGTGTAGCTGGGATGATCATGCCCTGCCGCCACACAGTCACGCGGGTGTCTGGCTTTATGGGAGACTGTATGCCGCTCATGAGATACGTCAACGATTCTACTCCCAACTGAACATTAACTGCAGACAATGAGCTGAAAAACATGAACGTTATACGACATATGTGCAGAAGATAACCGCTGATAAACGAACTGATCACTAGGGAAATACGACGCATGCATGTGAACATCAAATTAATTTAGGTGCACTTAAGTAAACAATATACGAAGAACGGATGTGAGCGTTCGTGAAATCACGAAATGCCGTTGCATCGAAATTTGCAATATCAAATGTATATTGTACATACAGCCCTCGAGTAAGTATTGATGTAAAATTAAGGACATAACTTCAAGTCTGTCTTTATGCTGAGAAACGACGGGTACATTTAATTATAACCACTCGATATCTTCGGTGAGATGGTTTAAAAATGAAAGCCAACTTATTTACACAACTATGAAATGAAGGGAATGGACAATTTAATAACAATAAATTGTTTAGTGTATGCATCCCGATACAAATATGTATAGTGTTTATATACAATATGAAGTGTTTTTAAAACGAAACAGCACTTAATTACCTGCGAATGTGAAATTAACAAAACAACCAAAACGATATAATCTGCTTAAAAAGCCTTTAAAATATATACACGTTTGTAACATAATTCATTATTGTATTTGAATCGGTTGGGTAGAGAAAGCGTTCGTACTACAAGCAACAAAGAAGGAAAGGCTTGGCCATCAATTATTGCACCTTAACAATGATCGAAATCGTGTTTTCAATTTTAAATCACTAATCTGGCATGAAACATATTAATAACTTGAATTGATACCTAAATGTGGATACGAAATGAATTCATATTTAAATATCAACATTTTTGAAGTAATAAAAGCAGATAATTACTTATATTTTCTAAAATCAATTCAGGTCACAATACGGAATCAACCAGGAAATGAAAAAATTGATATTCAAATAATAATTGATTTGTTCCAGACATGTATTGCTTGAAGCGTGTTCGTTGTCATTTCGGTATGGGATATTTAATACACATTAACAATTGAAATTAGACCTTTTGCTTATATATTACATTTTTTAATCTAACATAAAATCAATACATCATATGTAAGCCATTAATTCAGAAAAATAATCAGCAAGGATATCAGCAACCGTCTGTAAACTGTGCAATATCAAGATAAGGCATGAAAGTAAGATATTGCTGCGTAACATTGCAAAATAATGTAAGTTTTAATTTAATAAACCTCCATTGCTGATTACCTGCTTTCTGCGTCTCTTCTGTCATACACCATAATCAGCTTGACGAGTTCGTGATTCGGCAATTCAACTGTAGTAAAAAACAATAGGACTAACTATTTCATCTCATATTTTGTATACCAGAAATATATAACGAATTAGGAAGAACAGCGTTAATGATACAATTTATCAATGCTTTATGATTAGACTGCTGCATAGTTGTTATTTTAATATCAACAAAGAAAGTTTGCAGTTTTGTTTTAAAAAAGTCAGAATCTGGTATCCTGATTTCGATGTAGAATCATGAATTTTACTTAAAAATAAATAATAATTGACAATAACGCTATGGTACTAAACGCAGCAAGCGATAACGTCACACACAAGTGAAGAATTTCCAGCTTTCATTGTGTAAAATTACTTGCATGACTAACTGTTGCCCGCAGTGCAAAATCGAATTGTAAGTTGAATTCAGTTGCTGGACTGAGTTGTTCTATGCAAGTTATCTCTAAAAACAATTGTAAACCATAATATAATGATATATGTGCTACTCAAATAATTATACGGCATTATATGATTATCATATCAGTCGATAATAAGAAGTTGTAGCAAACACGTTAGTCATGACCGTACTGTTCTTGCCAAATGAACATGTATTGGAGGCATCTTCGGTAAATCCCGAGGGTAAAACCTGAAAATATATATGGTCTTAATAAGCCATAGTATGCCGATCAATAAACATTAATTTATAAAAACAATTAAACATATAACACACAGAAGTTGCGACATAATTATACAGACTGTATGTTGTGATGTAAGTAGTCGTTATTTGAAGGAAACATATCTATGCAACCAAAATGCTCTGAGTCATTTTGCTTCATAACAAAAAGAGAGAATTTGCTGATTAATCGTCAACATACCAACAACAACAAGTTAACTAGTATTTTTTGTTTATTGATAAACAAAGGCCTCTTGCACAAACTGCATGTCAATAAAGTAACATTATTCGATAAATATGAGAGTTGTGTGACATGTTTGATGGTGAAATACAATCCAATACAACTGAAATCAACAGTTTAAGCTTGAACGGATAAAATGAGTCAAAATATTTAACTATTTCGAGAGTGGGAAATGATATATGTTACTTGATACTTGTTATAGTGTTGTTTCGTCAATACAACTAAAATCAACAGTAACAACCGGAAAAAAATTAGTCAAAATATTAAGTGTTCCGAGAGTGGGAGATGATATGTGTTACCGTATACGTGTTTTATTTGTTTTATTGTTGCTTCGTCAACGGGGCCAAGTTTATGGAAACAAATCATGTACCGAGTGACTAGCTCTCTACCATTCGGATAAGCTTCTTAATCTTTTTTCGAATATTTAGTGCAATTAAAAAAATGCGTGATTTGTGCTGTCTGAATTACAATTTTACATTTGTGGAGTAGAAGCAGTTTATGATAATTTATGTCAGCATATTATTATGCCTTCCACGTTTGATTCATAACTTGTGGTTTTCAGAACGAAATTTTGACATAGCAGTTTTATGCGTTTGTGGTAAATCAACTGTTAGATATTGTGTATGTATTACGTATGCTTTTATAATGTGTATAATAATGACATCGACTTAAAATTGTCAGTCTGTGTTTCTGTTTTCTGTTTTTCAGGGGTTGAAGTTGCGTTTAGTTTAAACATATTTTATTTCAGGAACAAGCATTTTATATACAAAGTATGCATACGTAGTTACAATTGATGTACATGTTCTGAAAATGGATGAGAACGAAAGACCAAGTCTTGTTTTGTTCTTCTCCGTACATAGTTTTTGCAGGATTGTTAACATACGATACGGCATTTTAAACAAAAGAAAGAAACTTGTAATATAAAAGGAAAACAAAATGTTAATATAAAATACAATCTGTAATGCAATTAGTAGTAACGAACAATGACATTGAGTCCTGAATCTGACGAGGGGAGGTTATGGAACGTTCCGATATAGTGTGGAACACAAACAGAGGTATGAAAGAGGTTTGTTATTTTTGATTGTTTTGTATTTTGGTCTTTTGATTTTTTGATGTTTCGATGTGACAGATAACTAGGAGTGTTTTTTTGAAAGTCAATACTTTCGTCTCTATACAATAATGTGTTTAGAGATGTAGGTGCTAAAGGGTAATTGCATTGATGAGAACTTCTCGGTATTGCATGAAACGGTCGCATTCGAAAAAATAATGATACATGTATACAGTTTCAATAGCTCCACACATACATAAGGGTGACTGAACAATATTGCACATATAAAGGTCTTGATTTAATGAACTACAGTGAGTTCTGAGTCTAGAATGGAGCATTTGTTGGCGTCTCTCGCCATAGAAGTAAAGTAAATTAGGTTTAGTAGTATCGCTAGAAAGGAGCATTTTAAACGAGTGAAGAAAATCAGCAATACGTGTTTCTATTGGGAGATTGTTCCATTCTGTTATAGCGGAGGGTACGAATGAGTTTGAGTATGAAGTTGTGCGAGCTGTCACATTTCTAATATTTGTTCCATTCCGTAATGGATAAGAGCTGTTGCTTCCGACTGTGTCTGGTACTACAGATATAAGATACCCCGGTGAAAGGTTTTTATTAATTTTGTACATAAGAATAAGTTTATGATTTCGGCGCCTCACATTTAGTTTTTCCCACCCAACTTCTTTATAAAGTTTGTTTATGGAGACAAGCTTCGTACAGCAGATACAGTACGGGCAGCTTCAGTTTGATTTTTTTCTAATTCATTTTTTTCAAATTGGCAGCAATTGTCAAATACAACATCTGAATATTCAAGTATGGGTCTTATAAACCAAAAGTATATGACTTCCAACGCTTTCTTGTCAAGAGTATGTTTTAGTCGACGCACAATATTTAGCCGTTTCCATGCTTTGTCCTTTATATGTGCAATATGTTCGTGCCATGAACAGTCATTAGTCAAGTGGAGTCCTAGGTGTTTATGTACACAAACTTCAGGGATCGTTACGTTTTGCATTGTCAGAGGGGGGTGGATCGGCTTGTTTTGTTTTCGAGATATAATGAGAGATTCTGACTTAGATGGATTAAATGTTACCAGCCATTGTTGAGCCCACGTATTTATTCGATCAATATCAGCTTGCATTAGGGTTGCTGTCTGATCAGGGGAATTGACAATCATGTAAAGGCTTGTATCGTCTGCAAAAAGATTAATACATGAGTGGATATTCGATACAATGTCGTTTATATAAATTAAAAACATTAGCGGCCCAAGAATAGATCCCTGTGGGACACCGGCAGATATATTTTCAAAACTTGATTCAGCACCTGGAAGAACCACTTTCTGTTTTCTGTCAGACAGATAGTTAGATATCCATTTTAACAAGTCCCCTCGTATGCCAGCGCAGTGAAGTTTGAATAGAAGTCCCTTGTGCCAAACTTTATCGAAAGCCTTACTTATATCAAAGAAAACAACTCTTACTTCGAGGCCATTGTCCAGGGCTTTACAGAATTTGTCATATATGTAAGTTAATTGATTAACGGCAGAGTCCCCAGGGAGAAAACCAGACTGAAATTGGGTGAAGAAAGAGTTTCCATATAAGAAGTTAAAAATGTGCTTATAAAGTATCCTCTCAAAAACCTTTTCAAGAGTATTTAAAAGAGATATAGGACGATAGTTAGCCAGCAAAGATGCATCGCCTTTTTTAAATACTGCACTTACGTTTGCCTTTTTCCATATTTCTGGCATTTCACATTTGGACAGACTAGCATTTAAAAGATTACAAATCGGGGTTTTTAATTGTTCCATACATTCGCGTAAAATGCGATTGTCAATTCCATCAGGACCAGATGCTTTACCCAATTTTAAAATCTTAAAGGCGTCTAATACTTCATTTGGCGTTATAGTAATATCGTTTATTGTATGTGCACACAAGTTGTTACTTGATGGAAGTTCATGATTTGTATCGTTAATATGACATTGAGATGCGAAGTATTCGTTAAGCATATTGGCCTTATCTGTTTCATCAGTGACAAGATCGTTCGTTCTTTCGTCACGTAGTGATAATATTGGTTTATGATCTTGGGGAGAAATAAAATTTCGCAAAAGTTTCCACCAATCTTTTGAATTAACATTAGATGATTTTAATTTGTTGCTTAGGTTTTCAAAGTGTTGTGTTTTGGCATCTCGGACAAGAGAAACAACTTGATTACGAACAGTTCGAAAGTGTTCCCAATGATTACCGGAGTTAGAAATTTTGGCTTTGTGATACAACCGTTTTCGTTTACGTATTTTGGACTTAATCACATGATTTATCCACGGAGCTTCACCTGTTCTAATACAAACATTTTTATTCGGAATAGACTTCAAAGCAGCATCATATATAGCGTGCGTGACATTTTGTGTGTATATATTAATATCCTCATCTACAAGCTGTTCCCAGTGTACGCCTGCGATTAATGTTCGCAATTTGTCATAGTCACCTTGGTCATAACGCCATATATGTCTATTAAATGTTTTGCGAACAGGTTTTTTATGTTTAACTATACCAAAGACTGGGCAGTGAAAACGTATGTTTTGGTTAAGAAACGGTTCGCCAGTACCAGATGAAATGATTGAATCGGGATTACTAACGAATATGAGGTCTATCACAGTTGACGAATGTTCTGTAAAATGCGTTGGGTCATTTATGATCTGTATTAGATTATGTTGAGCACATAATCCGTCAATTTTACGTCTTGAAAGTAACGCGTTTGTATTTAAATTAAAATCACCAGTTATGATAATATCGTGTATGGCGGTGTCAGTTGCTAAACCAAAAGAGGTTTCGATAAGATTCATGTATGAGGTATCGGAGTTTGGTGGACGGTAGACTACTCCAAATAATATAGATTTTTTATTACATAATTTTATTTCAATCCACACACATTCCAATCCGTTTGGTTCGAGATCATGTCTACGTGTGTATGTTAGTGATTCATGTAGATATATTGCTACCCCACCGTGCGGATCAAGCGGTCTATCCTTTCGGATCGGTGAATGATAACCATGAAAGCAGATATCACTTGAAGGCGTTGCACTGCTAAGCCAGGTTTCGGAAAACGCTATAATATCAAATGAATTCAAACTTGAGTAGAGAAGGTCAGTTTTGTTGACAATACTTTGAACGTTATAGTGGACAAATGAAAACATATTTCGCGCGGTATTTACGAGACTACTCTCCGAAGAGCTCTCACTCGAGTAAGAAGTATTGCGGGATTCTGCCAATGAAGGGCCAGGGTTTGGATGTACGTCACCGGCTTGTGATAGGATTATATGTAAATAAAGAGCACACGACATCACAAATAATATGCGTATTAATTGAGACAGCATCATTTTATTGATTTCCGAGTAGCGGCTGAACACATACGTATATGAATGATGTTCAATTAATGTAGCTTGGTTATTGGTCCTTGTAATATGATACTTCACCGATATCAACGATACGGTATCCACAAATATGGAAAGGACGAAGCACATATGTAAGAGCAGAGGAAATGCAGTTCGTATTTTATAACATGACATGACAACGTTTATTGGCTGAGAGTTATGTTTTTGCATTATGTAATTGAGCTGATGAGGATCATAAAGCACTGAAACGTTGTCAAATTTACATTAATAGCGCAGGAGTATATTTTAACATGACCGCTGTGGTCACCTAGGCATCTGTCACATGTGAAAGTTTGAGAAGGGTTAAGGATGAAACAATAGAAAGAAGAAAGAACTAAGAAGATACACATTATGGTGTGTATATGGAAGCTAGGCATCGCCGAGCTAGGGATATGGTTTTGGAAAATTTTCGAGCAAGAATATGCAGCTATAGGATGTACAACAATACATGTAAAGACACAGATCTTAACAGAATGGCAGT
>VMBQ01003844.1:13119-33742 GCA_007657795.1 Dreissena rostriformis
AATCATCGCGCAAATACAGGAAGAAGCAGCAATAATGGTTGTAAAAATTCCATATTACATTGCTTGGTTGTTTATGTGACTGCTAAAAAAAATAATAATAATTAAATCAAACAAGCAACGCCTATCAGAGAGAAAATAAAAATAAAATGGAACGTTATAAACCCAATGACCTATGCATGTAGATTACAACTGGGAAAGTCGGTCGTATGACGTCACAAAAATCCATAATGACATAATGACGTGAACAGTGTAGTTTTCATGCAGATTTGTGCCTACGACACAAAGACACAATTTAATTCAACAGTGAAAAATACCCATTATATAACTAATGATTCCAAATTTTAAGAGACGAAAGATAAAGTGCATACGACACAAAGACACAATTTAATTAAAAAGTGAAAAATGCCCATTATATCACTAATGATTCCAAATTTTAAGAGACAAAAGATAAAGTGAATCGAAAACCATCACGCACGTGTTTTTAAGTACATAAGCATCATATCCTTTTGATAAAAACGAGTTAATTAAATGGAAAAGTTTAATATGAACATTTTCTTTAACATATTTTAATTTGCGGACACGTTTCAAAACATCCCCATAAAATGATGGATGGGAAATTCCATTAGTTAAATGCCATTTTAAAGAAACATTATATTTTGAAATTAAATCACCATACTTAGAGTGAAATTTAGCGAACTTACCTCTTAGGTTATGATACAAAAAACCCTGTTTTAGCAATTTCTTCGTTAATATAAGATTACGATCATTAAAATCTTTAATACATGAACATGCTCTGGCATAACGTACCAACTGCGAAATGTAAATACCATAGGAAGGACCTTTAGGGATGTTGCCATCTAGGAACGGAAAATTTACTATTTCAAAGTTAAAGTCATCCCGTTTGTCGTATAAACTAGTTTTAATCAAATTATTATTAATAGTTAGATGTAAATCTAAATACGCGGCGTCTGTATTGGATAGACACGATAGATTTAAGACTAGTTCGTTTGGGTAGATTTTGTGAATATATTGTGCAAAGAATGGATTATCTAAATTAAGTATGTCATCAATGTACCTACTAGTTAGGTTAAAACATTGAATCAAATATACTTGTTTAGTTTTAGATAATTCTAACATAAATTCGCTTTCATAACAATATAAAAAAAGATCAGCTATAAGTGGAGCACAATTAGTACCCATAGGAACGCCAATAATTTGTTTAAATATTTTACCATTAAATTCAACAAACAAGTTATCCAGAAGAAAAGTAAGTGCTGCACAAAAGTCCAGTCAGATTCATCGATAAATTATTGACTCGTAATATTTGCTTAAATTGTGAATGTCAAACTCCTCTTTTCCGTATTTCAGGTCATATTTACAAAATGATTTTCCACTCTGACCAATCAGCATCAATTATTGATATCGCAACAAAAAAATTAGAACAAAAATATAACACATACGAATAATTTGTCATTTAGATCAGCAATTTTTCTTCGCGGAACCAAACTTGATGTATTGCTTTTGCACATTGATTCCAACAGCGATTCTCAGACTCAGCTTTGATACGCCTAACCCCCAATGCGTTGCATTGACTGTTCCAAGGCGGTGACCCCAGCTTTATTCTTATTTGTGTTTATGTTGTTTTGTATTGTGCTGTATTGTGCTGTTTTGTACTGTTTCGGCAATCGGTCACTTGCCATAAATAAAGGACCAACTAATTGTTTATAATAAGATTTCAATACTGCTCCAGCAGCTGGAGTTTTACTTCTTTATATTGATTTACCAAATAAAGTTTGTATTAAGCCTGAGACTTTTTAATCATTCATTGACCAAATTTGAAAAAAAAGCTCAATACAATTCTACAATTCTTCCGATTTCCGTTACGTCTGTATGATTTGTCTAGAGTTAAAACACATAGCATAGTTTCACAATGTAGACAATAATAAGTAGATGAATAGTATGTACGCTTATATAGCTGTCAATATCAATTCGAAATGATGTTCTTTGATTTCAGTATGATGTTATTGGATTTTTAAAGCGATTTGGTGCTTCATTGCGCCTGTATGTTTACTTTGACATCAATTATACCCATACTCAAAATAATTATTGGGAGACTGTACGATTTTGTCAAATATTTATGAATTTATATTAAATGTGTAAAAAACTTATTATACATATATTTCAATATAAATTAAAATACAAGTTAAGAAGAACATGTGTTGAAAAATGCGAAATAAGCCAGATATTTAATTATGAAATCGAAAAAGGTTTCTAGCCAAATTCGCCAGCATATATATTATGCATGTACAATGTGAATCTAAATTTAGTTTTAGTGCAGATTCGTTCCTACGACACGAAGACACAATTTTGTTTCCTAGCAAATACGAGTAAAAGTGTCGTCATCGGCTGTAACCAGCGCTAACTTGTCTTTGCTGCATTTTATGAAATAGTCCTCAATGTATAATTTGTCTTGCCTATTTTGTGTTATTGTAACATATTTGTATCAATATTTTACAGTTTAACACATATGAAAATCGTACAGTTTCCCTTTAAACACCAAAGATTGTCTAAAACAAAAATGCGATTACAAATATCCTGCAAGAAATCTTACATGAAACGTTGAACTCGTTGTGCATGTAGGTTTGTATCTCCTATTCAAGTTATTAAGTCAGATATCATTCACATTCATATACATAAATATATTTGTATACTATAAATATTTTACGTTTACATCAATCAACGCATGATAAAAATAATTATTAAAATGACATTTTTTTTCATTTTTTTTTAACATAAAAGGTTGTCGAAAACTAAAATGCGATAACAACCTGCAATAACTAATATATGGAAGATAGATTTAACAACTAAATGGGGCCTTCGTTGTGCACTTAGATATTGTATCAGGTAACGTACATATTTCTCTATTGACGTTCACGTTGATTTCATAAAAAAAAAAGTGACAGAAAGACAAGGTTTGTCTCCAAAAGGGTGATCATAAACAATCGTGTTTAAGTGTCTAGAAACGATAAAGATCATATGGAAAAGTCATTGTTAAATGATTATCTTTTATTGCATAAGAATAAGAGATGTTGAAGTATCATGCCTTATATATATTTTTTTTTATTTAGTAATATTTCAGTTCAAATGCAGTCAATGAACATTTAAATGCATTAATGTAAAATGTGTTGTTGTTCTTGCATACAGCATAAATGGCAAAAACTTGTCAAGGGCGAGGCCATGGCTAACATAAACGGATTAAAGCATGTGCTTTTCTAAAACAATATTATAATCAAAGTACTGAAAGTACTGGTGTGACGATGCTTTTGAAGAGGATGAATATAAAAGCATCAATTTTAGTTTATCTACATCACCACAATTGTGTATGTGGGTACGAAAAGTTTGGGTACACAAATTTGTGTACGAAAATTGTGGGTACGAAAAAATTATGTCAAAAAACAATTGGGAACGAAAAAAAAATTTGGCACGAAAAAAAAATTGAGTACGAAACAAAATTGGGTACGGAAAAAAAATGGGTACGAAAAAAATCTGGGCACGAAACAAAAAAAAATGGGTACGGAAAAAAATTGAGTACGAAATATTTTGGGTACGAAAAAAAATTATGGGGTACGGGGAAGTAATACCCTTTGGGGAACTTGACCCATTCAGCGAAACTGGGAGGCGGGTTACATTCTCGATCAAATATAAAAATAACTACATTTGGGGTTTTCCCAGCGTCACAGCGTTTGAAGTGCCGCCTGGCAGTTTCGTGTCTGGTTCCTTTCCGGAACCTCTCGATAAATTTGAAAGAGGACGGGAACCAAGCTTCCTTTACCTTTATCAACGATAATCAGCGCGGCATGCCGATTGAGAAAATTTAGCTAACTCGGTCTTTTACAAAGGTCTCCATTGTGAAGAATTGTTTCATGGTATGATAACTTAGACGAGCTGCTTCGCTGAAGCGGACTGCACAGGCTAATCTGGGACGACATTTTACGCACAATTATGCCTAACCCTCATGTTTTATTTTTTTAAAGTAGCCTGTGCAGTCTGGTTATATTTTTTTATCATGATGTATCATAGAAATCAACACTTGTGATAAGAATAGATATTTGTCAATTTGTTACATATTTTAATAAACATTTTCTTCTGCATTTGCCAATTGTTGTTGTTGTTTCCCATTTTCAATGATAATCAGCGAGTTATGCCGATTGAGAAAATTTAGCTAACTCAATCGGACTCTCTCGGTCTTTGAGGTAGGTCGCCATTGTGATTTTTTTTAATGGTATGAGAACTTAGACTAACTGCTGAAGCAGCATCGTCAAAAACGGTCCATTGTTTCGACGCTTAAATAATGTCCTTTTTGCAATTAAAAAACAATATCAAGTGTATTTAATTATTTAGGACTGTCGTTAGACAACTATTGAATATTACACGCTATATTGAAAAAGGTCCCATACATAACACATTGATTAATATATCAATTAACTTATTTCCCTACCTTTAAAATGTATTAAACTTTTATTGCAGGTTTATTCAAAGTCATTGTTTGACATTTTCGACCAAGCAGCTCATATTTTATGGCGAGGTAACTAAGTACTGTTTGACAAACCCGTGACCATGAAGAATAAAATGACTCCTTTACAAACGTCGTGTATTAAGTGCATTTAGAAAGTTTCTACACTCTTACAGATGTACCAATTAGAACCATAGTCAAGTAACAGCTGTGTTTAAGGGCGTGCGTATCCTTAAATCAAAGCAAATAACGCATACAAGACTTTGTAGCGGAAAATAGTATGACTGCACCAAGTTTACCTTCGAAATCGATTTAAAATTATAACAAAATTGACTTTGAACCGGCGATTCGGGATGTCACCTCATTTACATCTACACTAGTTTGTTTATTTATTTATTAATTCATTCATTCATTCATTCATTCATTTATTCATTCATTTATTTATTTATTTATTTATTTATTTATTTATTTATTTATTTNATTTATGTATGCATCTTTATATTTATTTATTTATTTTTAAATGTATTTATGTATATTTTTATTTTAAAATCATTTGACGGAAAGTAAATTAAGAATAGTTTAATTAGTTTATTTACTTTTAAGG
Organism: Dreissena rostriformis; assembly: GCA_007657795.1. NCBI lineage: Eukaryota > Metazoa > Mollusca > Bivalvia > Myida > Dreissenidae > Dreissena > Dreissena rostriformis. The sequence continues at coordinate 18,237 of VMBQ01003844.1, forward strand.
CATGCATTAGAAGTTATAAATAATTTCTTTTAAAGACATGAATCACTATTTTTAAATAATTTATAACGTTTTATGGTTTCCTTTAGTTTTCCATCAATTGTTATCTCGTGACATCATTAATTGTTTAACCACGCTAATCATAGAAACAAACAGGCATCCACAACAGTGTCGACTTTCTTTTTTCCATTGCTTGCATCTGGTACTCCAAATACAATGTATGTGTGTATATCCGATATTACTTAAATAAAATGGTTCAACTATCATGTCCTCAAATGGTACATCTAATGAGCATTTGACATCATAAACTGTTTTCTTTTATAAAGGAAATATAATACATTATTCCATACAATAACATATTAAAAATGATATATTATCAACGAATAATTATTAAATAATTATAATAATAATGAATTGTCTGCAGCACAAAGTATAACAGTATTTATAAAATATATAGGTTTGCAAACAAATTAAGTAAACATACGTTTCCAACGCTAAACTCCAACATACAAAATAAATTAAAAACTTCTCTAAAATAAGTGGTGAACGCATGCCGCTGAAGTAGAAATGGTAACCAATTCTTCGAGCGCCTGTGATCGGTCAGTATAAAACTATTGCAGTGGGACATGCCGTTATAAAGACCTTCCCCGCGCCTTTGCCTATTTAACTATCTACCAATAAACAACCTTCGTTTTTAAACGTTACGCAATAAACGTAAGCTCGCTCGAAGTGTAACCGGAGCATTAACATATACACCAATGCTTGGTTTAACACTCTTTACTTGTATATGTTTAGTTTAAGATCGACAAACTAGTACAATTATGGTGCTGCTCATGGTAAAATGTGATATCGAAACAGTAGCGAACAAACCTTGAATTATTTAGGATTACTAGTAATTGACACTCGCCATCAAATGCAGAAACTAAACGAACACATTGAAAAATAACGCTATCGGGATATGTTTCAATGATGAAATAAGCAAACAGTAGTATATGCTTCCTTCGTCTACATACCTTAATGTAACTTATTCACAAATGATAAAACTACATTAATTCCAATCGTCAGCATTAATAGTTGAACAATTGTAATTTACAAACGGGATAATGACGGTACATGTCATCTGACAAAAACTGTATTAGTATTAGTAGTAGTAGTAGTAGTAGTAGTAGTAGTAGTAGTAGTAGTAGTAGTAGTAGTAGTAGTAGTAATAGTAGTAGTCTACTTCAGTAGTAGTAGTAGTAGTAGTAGTAGAAGTAGTAGTAGTTGTAGTAGTAGTAGTAGTAGTAGTAGTTGTAGTACATGTAGTTGTTGTAGTACATGTAGTTGTAGTATTAGTAGTTATATAACAAGCGTTAATAGAAGTAGCATAAGTAGTAGTTGTTGTTGGTTTGGATAGTTCTTATGAACTTTTTAACTGTTGGAACAATGAATTCCAAGAAGACTGTGTAAAAACTGTTTTGTTATATTCTGTTACATGTATTTCGTAATTATCAATAATGCCTCGTTCAGTACGAGATCAGTATGCATTTCTGCTGATCATTTGTGTATGGCAAGATCGATAAACGATTACGTGAAAGTGATGTGAATTTGTAACACTTTACTAGCTGTAATAATCGACACATGAACTGCTAGACGAATACTTAAAGAGAAATATTGATTCAAATATAAAATAGACAAACACAATTACAAAAACAAATCCCAACGAACAGTAAATCAAACAGGTTGTGTTAATTAATAAATGATTATATTTTTTCTGTTACTGTCACCAGTAGAAGCATAACTGAGGCGTGTTATTAGACTCATGTCAACGTAGTTTGCATTGGAAACAATAAACGACCTTTTGAAGTAGACACACACTGTCAATATGGAAACCCTGTGATACAAGTGACGAGTATGTATTGCAATACAATACGCAACGCGGTTTTGCGTACAAGCACTTTGAATTGAGATGTGATGACTTTAAGTATATTTCCACGTATGTTTTGTTGAGGTTAGGCGTGCTTTTCAATCGGTTAAAACCTCTTATGATTTCCACTGACGTTTCCAAGGCGGTTATCCAAGTTTTAATTGTTTTAATTGTTAAATATCGTGTTGTATAGGTCAAGGGGCATATGTCACTTCCCTCAAATAACTAGCGGATATTAACAGGAATATTTCTCCTAATAATATTTATGGAGTTGAATTATTCCTACACATGTGAAAGTGATATCTCTTTATTGTTGTGACATGTAGTAAGTACTACATACTAAACATTGTGCAGAGGTAAGAAGCAAGTCATGTAATCAATAACAGATACTTTATATGGCAAATGAATACTGCGCAATGTTCATGGACAAATGTATATACTTATTTTCACGATAAACTCAATCATTTTGTTCTACTAGTATTCATTTTATTATACATGCAGTATGTCATATCGATCTCGTCTCCCAACAGAAAAATCAATGATTGCGCATTCCTTTGGGAAAAAAAGATCACTAATCTTTAAGTACGATCAGATCTAATCCATTTTTTGCACCAATCTTATTTTATTTTCAAATAATCCCGGCTGATATGTTATGTGTTTAAATACAAGTTTAAATAAAATTCTTTCACGAGGTATATAAGGAGGTATTTATATGTGCTTTATTTGCATCGTCTCACTTTTACATCTTTATCATGAAACTCATTCAGAAGGTAAATGGGAAATGTAGCGAAACGGAATCTCGAATATTTGACATATAAGCGTGACTTTAACCATGACTGACTTATGCGCAGCTTCTCAATTAAACGTTGTTTTAACCATAAATAATAAAACGTTACAAGTTTATCGGAGATCTAGAGCTAATAGATGTCTGACTGACGAACGAAGATTCGACATTTCTATAACCTCTCTCGCGCTTGTGGGTGATATTAATGAGTCTCAACCATGTGACCTTTTTCATAACTTTCACTCCTTGGTTCTGAAGGCGACATCCACAAATATAAAATGACGATAACTTTTAGTATCCAAAATTATTTCACAAACACTGGATACAAATAATTAATTTAATTGAAATGAAAATGCTTTCCGGTGTACAATTGGTGGGTCGCTAAAAGGTTCATTGGACAATTTATGAAACAGAATACGTGTTTCGAAACACATTGACAAAAACCTTATTTAACAGAATATGTTTGTAATTAACTACATTTAAATACAAATGTATTACACAAACAAATGTATATGTAGTATATATATATATATATAATATATAAATATATATACTACTTAAAACATATATGTTCGTCTTGACGATGTATTAGGATTGCTCTTTTAAAAGCATTATATATATCAGCAGTACCAACTTCTACAAATGTTTAATGTATGCACTCTCAACCCAGTCACTGGCTGACTTCTTTCAATATATCAACTCAAATTATTAACTCACAAGGCCTTTTCAGTAGCGTTTTATCAACAAAGCTGCCATATAATTGTATAATAACGACCATAAATGCAAAGCTGGAAATAAAAACTTCAAAGTATTCTTAAATTTGAACGCGATGAACATGACTCGCTCTTTATTAAATGCAATTCATCATCAAACTTCCACATTAACCGGTATTCCACAGTGTTTGATCGACATACAACTGCTCTGTTCTTATGAATATGGCATTACAAAACAACAAAAGTGAATACAAATCTTTAAATTAGCAATAAAGTAAAAGTCGTTTCAAAAGTCCTGAATAGCAAATACCGTTCGTAAGGTTTTAAGTTATTAGATGTTTGAAGGTATATGGTGTAGACATAGGGACAATCAACCTTAAAGTTTTTACATTACAAAAAATACTTCGATGCATAGACTATATAATGAACGCAATAGATACTCCAACGATTCGATATGGATTAACCACAAAAAATAAATGCAAGTTTTCCAAGGGATTACACAATTCATGTTTGATTGATGAGTGACTTAATTATCGAATGGGTCTGATTGTTGTGTTTAATAATGCATAGCCATCCGACTACTCCCTGCGGAGCAAGATACCTAAACACCCACATTTCAAATTAACAAACGGGTACATATTTATTGTATATAGTACATATTTCGACAAACCAGAGATCGATTTAAAACATGGGCAGGGATAAGATTTATATAATGAATAGGTTATGGCGTCTGAATACGTGCCTTAAATAAAGAAAGATCTTTGCGATGTTAAAAAGTTTTTTTTCTCCTTTTAACCATTTATGTTTAAGAAAAAATCACACTTTGGCATAGCAATTATATATGTTGGTGGTATATCTAGTGTTATATATGTTAATGTATTAAATAAAATTGTATAATTAATTTTGATACATCATCGTGCCATTTTGTGTACAGCAATCAGATACACGCTGGTTAAGAGTCGATATAAATATAATTTATCTCCAACATCATGGCTAATCCAAACAGATACATTATTAAAAGTATCAAGTAGATCTCGATTGTTCGAAAAAAGAGTACGATTTATTTTATGCTTTCCTGTGGTTCATAGAGAAATATCAGTGAATTAAAACTGATATTTCACTGTTTCAAACAGTGAAAAATAGCAGTGAAATATATCAATATTTGTCACTGTTTTATTAAGAAATGACGTCATTTTTAAACGAAATGACGTCATTATTCCAGAGAAATTCTCCAACGGTAGAATGGATTAAAAATATAATAATAATGGATTCGATGGAATATCGATTGTTATTCACTCGTGATCATAGAAAACATATATTTTTTTATGATCGCTCTTGAAATTTAATCGATATTACACGATTAACGTTTATGTTTAATTTCGATCTTAGACAATACAATTAAAAGCTAAATTAAACTCGTATTTTGACGACAAATATATTTGATAACTTATGTTAATTGCTGATATTCACCATTATGTACCATAACGCATAACAAAATAGAAGGCAGCTATATATTTTGTATATAAAAGGTGCCATATTAGCAATCCCCAAATTGTAATTATTCAAGTGAATATGTAATAAATATCCTCTGTGGAGTATATACTGAAAATGCAAAAACATTCTGACTACGGTAATGCGCGAATACGTCTTTATGAAAAGAAGCAACGCCGAGTTTAAAAATTTAAATGAAAAAACATGCTTGTCAAACGCTCGATACTTTGACAATAACTAAATGCTATTGGCATTGCAAAAATATTGCCGATGCTTAAGTTGGCACCTGTTTCGATGTCAAGTATGTTCCCAAAACACTTCACCATCTTAAATAGATATTCGATTAAAGCGATAATAACAGAATTGGAAGCTCAAACTGTCAAGCATTCGTTGAATAAAGATGATTTTGTATTTTGCAAACAATGTCAAGTGTTGAGGACAAAGACCTTTATATTTTGCACAACTTCGACTTATCATAAAACAATTTGAAACTAGTAAATTAAACAAAATGTGCGTGTATGATAATTTTACAAAGAATGATAAATAACCATGAGAAGGTTTAATTTTTTATTGTTCACCTCGTAACAGGTTATAATTTAAAATTCATCGGGTATACAATTAGATAAAAAGTCTACACAATGTTTGATATCTTAATCATATGAGGTCATATTTATTATCCCCACACTTTTTAAAAAAAGTTGGGGATATTGTGGTGATCTCCGCCGTCCGTCTGTCCGTCCGTCCGTCTGTCCGTCCGTCCTGGCCAATATCTCCTCCTACACTATAAGCACTAGAACCTTGAAACTTACACACATGGTAGCTATGAGCATATGTGCGACCCTGCACTATTTGGAATTTTGATCTGACCCCTGGGTCAAAAGTTATGGNTTAAAACATGGGCAGGGATAAGATTTATATAATGAATAGGTTATGGCGTCTGAATACGTGCCTTAAATAAAGAAAGATCTTTGCGATGTTAAAAAGTTTTTTTTCTCCTTTTAACCATTTATGTTTAAGAAAAAATCACACTTTGGCATAGCAATTATATATGTTGGTGGTATATCTAGTGTTATATATGTTAATGTATTAAATAAAATTGTATAATTAATTTTGATACATCATCGTGCCATTTTGTGTACAGCAATCAGATACACGCTGGTTAAGAGTCGATATAAATATAATTTATCTCCAACATCATGGCTAATCCAAACAGATACATTATTAAAAGTATCAAGTAGATCTCGATTGTTCGAAAAAAGAGTACGATTTATTTTATGCTTTCCTGTGGTTCATAGAGAAATATCAGTGAATTAAAACTGATATTTCACTGTTTCAAACAGTGAAAAATAGCAGTGAAATATATCGATATTTGTCACTGTTTTATTAAGAAATGACGTCATTTTTAAACGAAATGACGTCATTATTCCAGAGAAATTCTCCAGTTAAACTCTTTTACCTTGTAAATTAACGGTAGAATGGATTAAAAAAATAATAATAATGGATTCGATTGAATATCGATTGTTATTCACTCGTGATCATAGAAAACATATATTTTATATGATCGCTCATGAAATTAAATCGATATTACACGATAAACGTTTATGTTTAATTTCGGTTTTAGACAATACAATTAAAAGCTAAATTAAACTCGTATTTTGACGACAAATATATATTTGATAACTTATGTTAATTGCTGATATTCACCATTATGTACCATAACGCATAAAAAATAGAAAGCAGCTATATATTTTGTATATAAAAGGTGACATATTAGCAATTCCCAACGCCGAGTTTAAAAATTTAAATGAAAAAACATGCTTGACAAACCCTCGATACTTTGACAATAACTACATGTAAATGCCATTGGCATTGCAAAAATATTGCCGGTGCTTAAGTGGGCACCTGTTTCGATGTCAAGTATGTTCCAAAAACACTTCACCATCTTAAAAAGATATTCGATTAAAGCGATTATAACAGAATTGGAAGCTCAAACTGTCAAACATTCGTTGAATAAAGATGATTTTGTATTTTGCAAACAATGTCAAGTGTTGAGGACAAAGACCTTTATAGTTTGCACAGCTTCGACTTATCATAAAACAATTTGAAACTAGTAAATTAAACAAAATGTGCGTGTATGATAATTTTACAAAGAATGATAAATAACCATGAGAAGGTTTAATTTTGTATTGTTCACCTCGTAACTGGTTATAATTTAAAATTCATCGGGTATACAATTAGATAAAAAGTCTACACAATGTTTGATATCTTAATCATATGAGGTCATATTTATTTCAAATTATTTTCTGACGTTCTGCATATAAACAAGAACAAAGTTTTATAGATAACATTTAAATTGCACATTTTTCATCAAGCATGGTCTCAAATAAAGTATGGATTGCGCAAATACAACTGGAGACATATGCTTATTATGTATTTGATCGTTTTCCTTGCTTAGTTGTGTAAACTCTTAATTAATAACTTCAATATCGTATCCGAAACCGTTTTATTACGCTCCCACCAACATTTCTTAACAAAGCATAGAAGATTTGTACACGGAACGGTAAAAAAGGGATGATTATAATGTTCACATGCTTGTCTCAAGTTCACGAAATGTTGTGTTGCTTTGAAAATTTATTCCATTTGACAACGAAAAAAGACTAACGTGACATCGATGTTTTCTTGGTTTGAACATATTTTTTTTTTCAATGACATTGATTGTATATGGATTGCTATTAAGACACCCGACATAATTGTAAGTGTGTTGACATTGATTTTCATGTTTAACATTATTTTTTAACAATTTGACGACAAAAACGACAGTCAATGCTAAATTATACCACAAATCGATTTTATCAAGTTTGTATAAGCAAAACACACAACCTACACACATTCTTTCTACTGTGTCTAACGGATGAATATTAAATATTTTAAATTGTTCTTCTTACTGTATGGTTTACACACTATTTGCACCTGCGCAAAGCACCATATTGCGTGAATTGTCTTTGCTTTTTAATATCTTCGCTCCCTTCAACAACATGTGCATTATTATGTAGACAAGCATGCACACACTAATTCGACCCCTAAAACTTTACACGCTCATCCTACGGACATATATACAAGGGTCAAAACTAAAAACACATGATTTGTTTGCGATCGGTTAGCCTTTTTTTATTTATTCTGTTAAATGTTGATTCAGATAAGTGCTGACAATATTGATGGAAAATCAAAGATTAAACACCCAATTTAAATTGCTAAAATGTTAAGGATTATATATTGGTTTATAATACAACGCTGTTATCAGAGGATACGCATTCTAGTTCGAGTATATTTGTTCGGACATAACAATGTTTGTTCCGGTCGTATGTTTAAATTAACTGTTATGTTTGTACATTCAAAATCGCATGAACACTTAACATTGTTTTAATAATTATGTTTGCTAACATATTAGATGGACAAAGCAATCCTTCGTTAAATATTTGGCTGCTTCACTGTTGAGAACAATGTTATAATGAATTAATCAATTCAAAACTGATGACCTTTTGACAAAACCATTTTAAGCAGCCATACAGTAAAAAGAGTACAAAGAGCATCAGTTACAACGGGTGAGGGTATCTGGTACATCGTGTTTTGCCGAAAATGGTTAAAAGTGAATGTTTTATGCTACACACACAATTAATTAATTTAATTTATATAAAATATAATGTAAATAATCTTGTTTTTGTTTTTGTTTTGTATAAGTTCAAAATGTTGGCAGTGCATGCGCTTAATGATTTAATTTGGTCTGGCAACAACTTTAAAGTACATACATAACATCGGTGAATATATAAATCCAAAACAGTATATACGTGAACGCAAAAAGATAGTGTTGTTAAATTACGTCTTTACAACTTTATTTAATTATTGTATCTTTAGTCTACAAATACGCAAATAAATACGTCACGGAAATGCTCTTCTCTTTCTTAAACAATATGTTATACTATCACATATTACTAGCAATTAAAAAACATAATTACAAATGATCCGCGATATAAAACAGTTTAGTTTGTTTCCCAACAATTCAAAAACGGGTAAATTAACATTTTTAACCTTATGTATAAATAATAAAATCGTGTTTCGGTTTATATTTAATTATAGAAAACATAATATAAATAGCAAAAACAAATAATTCTTTAATGAACCATGTTAAAAGCAATGGTTAATATTTTTTTTTATTTTTTTTTAATAATCGGTTTTTTTTTTTAATCAAACAATTATGTAAGTCATTTTCGTGTTGAATGCGTTATATAGTAATATAGAACACTCGTATTTGATCGACAAAACATAGCATTTGCTAAGGCACTGCTGTTTGCTATCGTTATACAAACATCATTAACATCATTAACATTGTATTCGTTTGTTACTTGTGCCGTGATTTTTTAAAACATTATAACACATTACAAACAATACCTAAACGTTGTGCGTAAAAAACCTATTTAAAATAAACAAGATTGAAATGTAAATATTGTGTATTCTTTGACGTAAATACTTCACTTAATAATACATAATTAATGTTGCAATGTCTTGGGGACAAAAACCGTTTATAGCATTTAAACGCTAAGTAATAAATATATATAGATAATCGAAACTTCAATATGGTCTAATTGACATAAACAATGCAAAAAGAGCCGGTGTCTAAGTAGGCACTGGTTCGCTCTCAGGTGAGATTCCTAAACACTTCATCTTCCTAAGTAGTTATTCAGTGAATTGGAAACGTTCAAAGTTACTTCAATGTTTAACGAATGTGTGCATTAAAGCGTGACAAGTGTTTATATCTAATGCATTTAATTGTGTTATGTTTCGAATTTATTTTGTAAAAAAAATGTAAATTATTTAAGACGTGTCTGTTTGCATCATATATCAAAACTTTTCCAAAAACAAAAACGATAAATTTGTTATTTTAACAGCAGGTGACAGTTAGATTTTGAATATAAGTCTTATATAAAATAAGAGTATATATTTTTTTTTTGATTACATTGATTGATTAAACATTGATATTATCGCATGTTTGCATGAAGATCACCTAAATGAAAACAAAAACATAACGAAGATAGTCGTGGTTAGTTTGTTCACATTCATGATAATGAAACTTAAGATTTGTAATAATTATGTTTGTTTACATAATTCACGAACAAATAGATGCGTCGCCAAATATTTGGTTTGAATTTTGATAAAAATATTAAAATGACTAAATCGATTCAAGACGGTTGACCTTTTCATGCAAACAATTTAAAGCATCCACCGTAAAAACAAGGGTCAAATGACCGTCCTTATCTCAGTTCACCCGTGTAAATTCGAACAGGTATCGAGTACATCGTTGCTATTAAGAAGTGGACATATTGATTTACAAAGTATGAGCTGGAATGGTAGAGTTGAGTTCAATAGGTAGCATTATTTCACGAACAATCATGATATACTTGCGGAGAGCGAGTATCAACTCAAATTAATGATATGAAATGTGTTCGGTCACAGTAACCCTTTTAAACGCTAACAACGCTAACCCTTCAAACAAGTCCTTCTAAACTTATTTCATTTTCTTCCCAAAACTCAACCTCTCTCTCTCTCTCTCTCTCTCTCTCATACACATTTCAAATGTCGACTTATTGCTTGTTTTTCATAAAGGAAACTATACTCGTAGTTTCTTTTTTCTATACCTTTAACACTGTCGAACTATTTAAAATTCAAGTATGTCCGTCTAGCAACATGAAACTGTATTTGTATAAGGAGAAGAACAAAATAAGACATCGTCTTTCGTTCTAATCCTATTCAAACATGTACTTATAATAAATGTTGTGTGATATTCTTTGTAAAACAATGTGCATTGTTTGAAATAAATATGTTTAAACTAAACGCTATTGGCGTGTATAACTAATTTGAACGTTCATTTTAATTTGAAAAGTTATTTAAGAAGAGAAGACATTGATTCAACTTCATCTGGTCAGTTTTAATATAAAGGAAAAAGTCCCATCCATAGTTTTATATTATCAACCGCGTAACATTACATGGGGATATTTATGAAAAAACATATTATATCGTTCTGCTATTTGATTGATATTTAACACTTATATATATATATGCAAATAATATCATGTAAGTGAAAACAGAGTGTGAAAAGAATGATGAAATATGACCGACTTCCCAACTGACATACAATTTTGGTCAAATCTATAGACGAATATAGTGCAAATACTTGCATTATTGTACGGCACCGAAACTACTCCAGAATGTTTATCATCGACACATTTTTGTTTTTATCCTCTACGTTTTCAACATAAAACTAACTATAAGCAAATACAGTGATTAAAACTGGGATCACTTACTTGGAATGGTCTATGAAAATGATTTTGGGGGTTAACTGGTTTGAGGGCACAATCATCTTTTTGTCGTATACATATAGTTGTGTATGCATTGTGTATGCATTGTGTATGCATTGTGTATGCATTGTGTATGCATTGTGTATGCATTGTGTATGCATTGTGTATGCATTGTGTATGCATTGTGTATGCATTGTGTATGCATTGTGTATGCATTGTGTATGCATTGTGTATGCATTGTGTATGCATTGTGTATGCATTGTGTATGCATTGTGTATGCATTGTGTATGCATTGTGTATGCATTGTGTATGCATTGTGTATGCATTGTGTATGCATTGTGTATGCATTGTGTATGCATTGTGTATGCATTGTGTATGCATTGTGTATGCATTGTGTATGCATTGTGTATGCATTGTGTATGCATTGTGTATGCATTGTGTATGCATTGTGTATGCATTGTGTATGCATTGTGTATGCATTGTGTATGCATTTGCAGCGCCTCACGTAATTGATTTAAAAAATGACGCGATTCGTTTGCGGTTGATATCATTTTTTATTGATAGGATTTTAATCGACTTTATGTATTTTTTAAATATTGTTTCTTCAATTACTATATAGTGTTACTATATTCAAGTTTTTAAGCAACATGTAGATTTAATAGATTTGACATGAATGCTGTGCTTGACTGGGCGGTCACGCGGTACGGATGACGACATCTTAAATGATGAAACATACAGTTATTTATTGTTAAATCTTCACACAAAAAATATACTTATCGAACTTTAGAGATATAACCCCTGAATGCTTCCACATAACTAATTAAAAGCTAATACTTAATATAAACTTATTTTTTACCTTTAACTTCGTGATTATAATTATGTTTGCACAATCGGATTTATATTGAGATATATGGCATTACATTTTGTTTATCGGTAGGTAAACTGTGTTAACTTGCCCGCATATTTGACATCCAGGGCTCAGCAATCGAGTGTGGTAATGGGATATTTATTTGACAAATACTATATAACCTTAATTACACCTCTGACAAAGTTAAGATATATTTCTACAAATAAAGGCATTGACATTATTCCGATTACAATTACGTCTGCACTTAAATGTGTTTAACGAACATTTCGAAACAAAGGAAGGTTTGCCATCTGTTGAAAAGGAAATATTTACCTGAACTATATGTGGACGAATGTTATCTCTATGTAAAATTTGAAGGTAGAGTATTAAAAATTCATCGTTTGTATTTGATTACAGACACCGCTGAAAACACGATCATTAAAACAAACATTGCAACTCGAGTGTTTTTTTTATAAAATGAGCATTAACGATCCATTAAAATAGCGTAGACATAACTGTCATTTCAAACGAATACTACAATCGAATCGACACCAAGGGCTAATTATGGTTTCATAAACAAGTGTAGACTAATCAAAATATGTCCCATAACATTTAAACAAATGCATATGAGCAACAATAACCTCTTTTTGAAATTAAACATATACGAATTTAACTTTAAGCCAGGTACTGGTTTTCAACAGGGATATCAGTATGTTTCGTTTTTCAGCAGTGGTACCTCAATAATGAGACCCTAGAGACAACATCAGGAGAATGATTGACTTAACCAAATGAAGATCCTTTGTTTGAGGCAGGTGACCAATTTACAAGGCAGTGTGATGCAAAACAGAATAAAACTTTTGATTACACCTTAGGGGACCGCCTAGGGCCATACATTAGTTAAGTATTCGCACCATTTTTCAGCCAATATCAGAAGACTCCATTCGCTCTATTTTCGTATTACACTTTGCCTGCGATGTGCGTATGCGTTGTTTAATCCGTGCGCATCGTTGTTTTTTCCACCCACCTATAAATATTAAAATGCTGTTTTCGAAAACAAAATGAAATACTTAACGATCGGTATTTATAATAAAACTTTTATGTATCGAATGCCACTGATTAAATGCCCATTGATTATACAATTAATGTTGTGAACTCCTTTTTAAATTAGGATGATACTTTTGTAGTTCGAAGCTCAATTAAATTATTCAAAAGCAGCGTTGTGAAATCGATAAAATGACATGATCTATTACACCGAAGGGAGTTTTCACGTAAATGTATTTTATTTTTGTAACATGAAGACCATAGCGATGGTAAATTTTGTTCGGGAGCATGTTGGTGTGTACGAATATGATAAAATAATGGAGTTTGACTAATTTAAAAGTGTTTACTTGGTCTTGAACTTTCCGATTTAGCTGAAATGTGCTGACACCTTCAGTATGTTACGATAACACACCGCAAACATACGCAAGACTTCAAACACATCAATTTGTAAATTATTATTATATATGCTTAGCATATTAAAACCAAAATGTGGCATTGATATAAAAGCAACTAGCAATTAAAACAATATTAGATCCTGGAAAATAACGCACATACAATTTATAAGCTTATTTTCTCATGAGTAGCTATATAATATGTATGTTGTCTTAAATAAATATTATTTACTTAAAACTGTACGTACATTTTGCTTTACTAGCCACTAACTTGTATAAAGTAAGTGTAGCATTTGTAACGATGATTGCCCTTGGATTTCTTCATCAATGTGCTTTAAAGCATATTGACTGACATTTAAGACTTGATTATACATGTTTTTTCATCAATACATTGACTGCCTGTCTCATGGAAAGATCACACGTATGTATTACATTATCTCTCATTAGCAACAGTTTACTTACACGAATAATAGTTTTAGTTGAGTTTGATTATTTAAGAAGAAAATTTAGTGAGAATGTATTGATAGTTAACGTAAAATAACCGCTATATGTATGCATACAATAGAAATGCACATCGCAAGCCTCGTATCGGATCGTATCGTATTCATTGATGAATAAGTGCCTCGTGATATTTGCTTAAATTGTTAATGTCAAACTCCTCTATTCCATATTTCAGGATCATATTCACAAAGTAATTTCCCCTTTGACGAATCAGCATCAATTATTAATATCGCAACAACAAATAAATAAGAACACAGATATAACAAATACATATAATTTGTCATTTAGATAAATCACATCTCTTCGCGGAAACGAACTTGGTGTATTGTTTTTGCACATTGATTCCAACAGTGATTCACAGACTCAACTTCGATCCGCCTAAACATACCAAATTAAGCCTTGTATAGCCTGAGACCTTTAAACCTTCATTGGCTTTAGTCGAAAAAAAAGTTTAAAAAAAATCAACAATTCTTCCATTTTCCGTTACGTAATGATTTGTCTAGAGTAAAATTATCTATACAAATAGCATAGTTTCACAATTTAGACACTGATAAGTAGATGAATAGTATGTACGCTTATAAAGATGGCAATATGAATTTGAAATGCTGTTCTTTGATTTCAGAATGCTGTTATTGGATTGTAAAGCGAGTGTGTGCTTCATTGCGTCTGTATAATCTATGGAGTATACGTTGACATCAGTTGTACTCATAATCAAAATAATTATTAAAATGACAATTTTTGTTCTATTTTTGTTTCAAAATCAAAGGCTGTCGAAAGCAAACATGCGATGAAAAATATCCTGCAATAACTTATATATGGATCATTGATTAAAAAATTAACGGGTTTGTCGTTGTTCACTTATGTATTGAGTCTGGTATCGTACACATTGCTCTATTGAACAGTGATAGTGAGACAATTGTTCACTCCAAAACAGCAAAGAATAAACATAACATGCGTGTTTAGGTGTCTAGAAATGACAAAGCTCATTGTAATAATCATTGTAAAACGATTAGCTTGTATTGCTTAATAATAAGAGATGCTAAAGTATCAATCGTTTGATATTTTCTGTATATTTGTTCGGTTTTAAAGCAGTTCATGAACATTACAAGCTATTCAAGTTGCGGACAATCTACCATCAAACAACATAAACATAAGTTTATAGACAACGTAAATAAATCATGTAAAACGTCTTTTTCTTAATTTTATGGGAATTTCTGTTTGTGTAAAGAATTTACTGCAAGCAGCTGGTAAGGCCTAGACTTACAATTATTCACGGCTTATGCTTTTCCGAAACATATCATTAAAGAGTTCTATGCTTAAGACGCTTTAAAAATGTCATTAATTGCAATTAAAACAAATGGTATCAAGTGTCTTTAGTAGTAGTAGTAGTAGTAGTAGTAGTAGTAGTAGTAGTAGTAGTAGTAGTAGTAGTAGTAGTAGTAGTAGTAGTAGTAGTAGTAGTAGTAGTAGTAGTAGTAGTAGTA